>OVBI01002414.1:0-20388 GCA_900406495.1 Sisymbrium altissimum | reverse complement strand
GTTTTGCTTTCGTTTCGTCCTTGACCAAATTTGAGTAGAGGTAATTGGTAATAAGATGATTAGATTATCATAAGAAATTTCTCTGGAATAATAAGTGAATAAAAAAAGAAGAAAAAAACAAGAGTCAAAACTAAAAATCGCTTTTATATCCTGTTTTATCTACTTCTTTGCTTCATAATCAACTAATTTTCTCTTATGCTTATTGTAGATGGACAGTTCTAGAGTCAATCAAAGCGAATCTTCAGGAAATAAAAGGAAGCAACCAACTGAAGTTCCTACTGGTACTAATGATGCGTCGATGCCAAAACCAAAGAAGCAATAATTTAGTATGGTTCTTCGGTATAAAACCGAAGAAACCAAAAACCGTAGGTATATTAACCAAACCAAACCAAAATAGATATGGTACTAATATGGTAGTTAATTTTTATAAACCGAAAAACCGAAAACCGAAAACAACTGAACCGAAACCGTACCAAAATCCGAATTGAACAGCCCTAGGCTCAAGCATATAATTAAGCCGTGTGGCTTATGCACATTATCTCATTTTGATACATATAGACCTCGCATTGCAAGAAATGGTCGAATGTCTTGAAATCATATGCATTGTTTGCATGAATCCTAAATTCTTGAATTGATTGATAATGTGATTCAGATGTCAAGATTCGAACCCTCAGATTATTCTGTCCTAAATCTCTCTGGAGATAATTTTCTATAATGGGTAATGAATACTAGAGTTACTCTGAAGTCTAGAGGACTCGGGAGATGTATCATTGATGGCAATAATGAAATTAAAAGCCAAAAGCATAGACCCATAACAATTATGTGCTATCATCTCACTAAGGAACAGATCTAAAGTGTTCATGTTTTACAAGCATTTCAAGATAACTTGGTTACACAAGGATACTCACAGAGACAAAGGAACAAATTATAAGGAGATATACTCTAAATGTGGTGGGTGCTGCTACAAACTCGAAAATTTATGATGTCTGGACACATAAGAAAGAAATCAGATTGATATAGTAAGCAGCATATGGATCACTGGATAAATGATAAATAAAGGTACCAGAAAGAAGAGAAAAGAAGTTCTCAAGAACAGCATTGTTCATAAGCTGTTTGTGGACTGAAAATAAAGCATGATCTAAAGTGTTAATGTTTTACAAGTATTTCAAGATAGCTTGGTTACATAAGGATACTCACAGAGAAAAATGAACAAATTATAAGGAGATATACTCCAAATGTGGTGGGTGCTGCTACAAACTCGAAAATTTATGATGTCTGGACAAATAAGAAAGAAATCAGATTGATATAGAAAGCAGCATATGGATCACTGGATAAATGATAAATAAAGGTACCAGAAAGATGAGAAAAGAAGTTCTCAAGAACAGCATTGTTCATAAGCTGTTTGTGGACTGAAAATAAAGTAGCTGTATATGGTATAGACTAAGTAATACTTGGTAAATAAGTTCTATAAGAACAATCTAAATCAGTCCATACAAATAAATATGAATTCTTTGTGTATATACTAAACCAGTCCAAAGAAAGGTTAATTGGTTTCGATGATACAAGTTATCAATCGATCATTAGGTAGACTATGATCTACATCTATGGAACTGCAATAAACTTGCAGAAATCATAGTCGTGGTGTATGTGTGAGATTAAGGTCAGCACGTCTTAAATTACATAGGATGGTCATAAGAAAGAAAAAAGACCATCAGATTCGACCAAAGACCCATATGGATGGACCATGGGTTAATTTATAAACACTTGTATTTCTAAGTCCATCCGAGTAACGTTGCCAAATAACATGGGTCGTGATGGAATCCTTGTGCATCAATTGGCATATACAGAGAAAGTACCCAAGAGATTCAATATGGACCAGGCCCACCCATTGACCAGCACAATGATGGATGAGAAGCCTCGTATTGGACAAGGACTCATTCGGTCCAAAGAAGGACGATGAAGAAATTCTCGATCCGGAAGTTCCATACCTTAGTGCCATAAGAGCATTAATGTATTTGGCGTTTGTTTTGCCGCAAATCTCCTACCCAGATTTAGTTCATGTCCAACTCAAAGACACTGGAACGGTATCAAATATATCATGTATTACCTACAAGGGACAAAGGATTTAGGCTTATTTTATACTAACCTTACAAAGAAGGTTTAGTTGGTTTTGCTGATGCAGGTTATCTCTCTGATCCACATAATGCTAGATCGTAGACCGGCTATGTGTTTACACATGGTGGCACAGCAATCTCTTTGCGATCTATGAAACAAACAATCGCAGCCACTCGTCCAATTATGCGGAGATATTGGCAATTCATGAGGCCAGCCGCGAATATGTTTGGTTAAGGTTAATGACCCAACATATCCGATCAGATTGTGGCATGGTTGAAGACAAGGAACCAACCATTATGTACGAGGACAATGCAGCCTGCATTGCACAGCTCAAGGACGGCTACATCAAAGGCAACCCAACGAAGCACATTCTCTAAAAGTTCTTCTTCACGCATGACCTATAAAAGGACGGTCAAGTTCAAGTTCTTCAAATCGGTCAAGTGAAAATTCAGCCGATCTATTCACTAAGGCATTACCGACTTCGACACTCAAGAAACTCATACATCAGATTGGAATGCGAAGACTTGGAGATCTTCAGTGATGCTCAAATCAGGGGGAGTAATACGTGTTGTACTCTTTTTCCTTCACCATGGTTTTGTCCTACTGGGTTTTCCTGGTAAGGTTTTTATGAGGCAACATCCCCAAGCGTATTACAAAGATCCTTAGCATCTGGCATGGTTATGTCATCCAAGGGGGAGTGTTATAAATTGATTTGTGATGGACTCCATAACCGGCCTAATATGACCAAGACCAAGTCGGTGCATACTTAGTATTTCCATTTTTCCTTGTTGTCTTAGGTTATCCTTTTACTTAGTCATCTAAACCACTATATATATGTAACCTCATTCATTCATTAATAAATAGAAACATTCAGTTTAAGAACAAAATTAGCCATATTTGCTAATACCCGACCCTTTTTTGAATTGGAAAGCCTTCATCCGTATTAACTTCGCATTATGTAAACAGTGAAGTTAGAAAGTACTGTAACATTTGTCTTTTTTATAAAATATGTCATAGTGGTCATCTCTCTCGTTAAGTAACCTGTTCTGAAACAAATGTAATTTCAATACCAAAACATGAAAGTAGTTATAAAATATTACCAAACACGGAAGCTGCTACTAGAATATAAATGTTATGGATGAGAGTAATTGACCTGCACTTGCAATTGATCTAATGTTTCCCATCTGAAGTAACCTGAAATAGTGGAACCCAACAAAAATAAATGCTAATATTATGCAATTCAAGAAAAATTGTAACAGATTATTTTTTTTTCTATCAAACTACACTACACAGTGACTTTAAAATAAGATCCTCAATTAGGGGATGTATATATCCATGGATACAACAAGCCTTTTCCCAAACATAATTTGAACCTCATGATTCCTCATGCTAATCGATCAAAATTTAAACAGGAAGAATTAGAGCTTAGAGCAATTTTAAGAACTTTTCTACCTTTGCTGCTTTGCATTATCATATCTCCACTATTCTAAACTGCTCAGAAAGAGGTTCAAATTACAAACTCAAAGTAATTTTCTAAGTTAAATTGCATAAAAAAATGGGTCAGATCCGGATCAAATTAAGATCACAAAAGCTTAGAATCATCATATTATTATTGGATTTGGTATTTTAAAGAATTTTAGGATTTTTATAAATCATCCGTTATTAAAATTTGACATTTGTATAATAAAATCCTCGTTTAAATTGATCATTTATACAAATTCTTTCAAATTTTATCTTTTTAAAAAAATTTGGGATTTCATCAATAAAACCTAACAAATTGTATTTGAAGGGATTTCAAAGACAATTCATAATAAAAAGTAATGAATACAAATACCATTCCTTATGATGGTATTTTGAAGTTTTTATTTTATTTTTTAGTTTCACTTACAAAAAAAATCAAATCCAAAATTTGGAAATGAGGAAAAAATATTCATTGAAATAAAAATTTGATCCTTTTTATATAATATAGAGTTTAACAAAAAAATATATATTTTATTTAAATAATTTTTAAAAGTTGAAAATCCTAATTATATCATTGAAGGTTCTTCCTTATACTCAAAGTCAAAGCCGCAGTTTTCCAACTCTATTATGACATCGGGTTTTATCAGGTCCAAATTTTACCCTCGTGCGATTGCTCTGGCCATTCCACTCTGCCGTTCGGTAAAGATAGGTACAAACCTGTCCTCAAAGTTCAACTTGGTAAGAATCAGTTTATCAGTTTCCTCCTTCGAGGGAAAATCATATCACTCTGTTAAGAAGAAAACATTTACCTCCATTGAGCGATTCTTACCATTATTGGTGATGTTTTCTGCTTTTGGTCAATTCCAAGACTTCAGATATATCAACATCGGAATCAAATCTGACAATTATTAGCTCTCTTGAGCAATCAATATAGAGACTTGGTTGAAGGTTGTTAGTGATTGTCCTCAAGTTTATGAGCATGTCTCAAATATAAATAAAAACTATCTGTTTTAGCTTTATCTTTCAGTACTTTTATCGATCTGATATAATATCTGCTGTAGTTGATAATAAAAATTTGTGTTAAAAAAAACAGAGATTTTCAAATAAAATATTTTTTAAAAATATGATTAAAAACACTGATCTCGTTTATTTAAGCATTTAGCTCGAAAACTTTACAAACCTTACAAACTCACGTTATGGTGGAATTCAAAGCTTCAACTACATCGATAGATAGGCATTTGCCCTGATGCACAAAACAAAATTATATCATCGCACTAAGTTCACAATAAATTGTATCTCCTCCATCGACAAATCTGTCCCGTACAAACAAATCATCAATTTGAGATCTATTTGACTTTGCAAATTATCAATTCACCTCCGGTCATATGGCTCCATGCACAAAACTCTTGTGTAATGAAAATATACCTTAACTTTTCATCTGTTCTCTAACAAATTTTGTGTAGTATATCTATTTGTGAGGCCTAACTTATGGTGTGCCTTATAAATGTGGATACCTGAAAAGCATGCAAGCCACATTTGTAAACTCCATCAATTTGAGATCTCTAATATTATCAAATAATTTGTTTGCCACCATATCTTAATTCTTTTTGATCATCTGTTAATTCTCCATTTCTATTGATATAAATAAATAATAAAATATAATTAAAAAAGGACTATGAGATTTGAAAGTCACACAATCAAAACTTATAATAAATCGGTGTTTAAAATCCTATTTTATAAAAATTCGAATACCAAAGTTATAAATGTTTGCTTTTATTAATTTTGCTTTGGAAGTACAAAAAAATTTTATAAAAGCTTTTAAAAATCTTACAATACGAGTCTAAATACTCAAGAATAGGATGTTAAAGTCTACTATATGTTATCCTATATATACTGGATATCTACTATCTAGGGGTGCTGAGAAGTGCTGGTAGCAATGTGAGACGTTGCTAAACTCATAATCTCGCCGACGTTAGATATTCTAATGAGATTGGACTCGGTCTGCGGTCCAATTTTCAAGTACGGCGCAGTTTGTTCTTGTTCTGATCCAGCGCGCCTTTGGCCTGGTCCGGTTATAATAAATTTTACTCGCCATTTCTTCTGCACCTCTTTTCTCGGCCTATGAATATTGTTATGAACAGTACATGAACAAATGCCTGCGGCACTATTTCATGAATAGTGTTTCAAAGGTTAAACTGCCGAAATGAACAGTTAACTCGTCCGCACAGCCAAGACTTATCGTGGAAGCACGTAAAGGAGTCTGGTCACCATTTAACGGTATGTTCAGCTCGTCAATTCTCGTTGGACAAAGTTGGCGAGCACCAATGCTGCCCTATATAGAGTTGTGCTCCTCCAGTCTTTCCCGGGGGAAGTTTGCGAACACCAATGTTGCCTTAGAGGGAGTTGTGCTCGCCTAAACTTCTCTCAAGGGAGTTGGCGATCACCATTGTTTCCCTAGAGGGAGTTGTCCTCTCCCAAACTTCTCTAGGGGAACTTGGCGAGCACCAATGTTTCCATGGTGGGAGTTGTGCTCGCTCAAAGTTCCCTATAGGAAATTGGAAAGCACCAGTGCTTTCCTAGAGGGAGTTGTACTCGACCAAACTTCCCTAGGGGAAGTTGTCTTACACCAATGCTTCCTTGGAGGGATTTGTGCTCGCCCCAAGCTCCAATGCTTCCCTAGAGGGAGTTGTGCCCGCCCAAACTTTCTAGTGGAAGTTGGCAAGCACCAATGTTGCGCTAGAGGGGGTAATGCTGGCCCAAACTTACCCAGAGGAAGTTGGCGAGCAGAAATAGTGATTAAATAGACCCCCAGCACGCCTAATCATCCCTTAAAGAAGTTGGCGAGCTAGTTGGTCATTGGATTGAAGTTGAGCTCGCCCTAACTTTCCTTGGAGGAAGCTAGCGAGCTCAGTTTATCCTCTAGAGGGTTTTCAGTTCGCCAACACACTCCTTGAGAAAGTTGGCAAGCTGGTTTTGACACTCAGTTCACCCAATCATCTCCCATGGGGAGTTAGCGAGCTAGCATAGAGTTTTCTGGTCTTTTGCGTAAATACTTAAACATTTTGGACCATCAATCTTCGAGGAGTGGATTTTGAACCCATCAGTTAGCCTCCCAACTCGTTATTTTTGTGTGCGGAAGTCACGAGGTTAATGTAAAGTATTGATCGATTTTGATGAGCTGAAGTGGCGAGACGCATGCCAAGGGGAGAGTTGAGAGTACTTCTAGAGCCAAAGTTGGCAAACTAACGATCACTGATTGATTCTTTTTTTTTTTTTTTGCTCATAAATTTTGGAGACCAAAGTCGATAAGTAGGATTCATAATAAGGAAAATCTCATTTTCATGTTTTTTTTATTGATCAAGTCAGGATAAAGGAAAATCCTCGACCCTTGGTAACAAGGGTTTGGATCTATCCAACTGTACATATATCTTTACTTTCTCCTTTCATATCACTGTAAACTTTCCTCAAGGTTAACTTACTTCCCTTTGCCGAAACGTTTCCAAATTTTCCTTGTCGATCAGCAACATGACAGGACTGACGCTTCATGAAAGGAAAGAGAAAGAAGGCATGAGAAGGAAGAGGGCGAGGTGCAAGACGAAGGGGGCGACCTTCGTCGTTGAGCCGGAGCTTCTTTCTGACAGGACGAAGTCAAATGGCAAGTTGACTATCCATCTTGTGTGTCAAAAACCTAACCTTGTCGACTGTTATGGTTACTCCTCAAAAGAAAGTGGCAATCCTGGCTGGCAATGCTATTAATCTCTTGACGAAAGCAGAGGTGCGTCCTGCCGAAAGTCACCCCATATGCCAAAGTGTTGTTTTCGACATTGCAGTAACTTCCCCGTTGGGCGCCTTGCACCTCATGGAAAGGCACAGACCCGCCGCAAAGAAGGGATCATGGTTTCCTAAGGGTCACGTTGCAAGGAAAAGTTCTTCCCCTGGGGTGGGTCCTTTGGAGAATGTTGCAGCGAAACTTCCTCCCGAGTTAGATTCGTCTTAGGCATTTTAGCAAAGTGGTGAAGAGTCGGTGAAACTGTTCTCTAGGATAAAAGATTTGGAGGTTCGCTTCCTTTCTCATGATACTTTGGTTGGAATCCGACAAGTATGTGGATTTGGCCCAGTTTAAGATGAAGGTGTGTCGGAATTCGCACAATTTATTTTCAGAATGAAATTGATTATTAGGTCCCAAAAGTTCTGGAAAGAAAAACTCGAGAGAATCAAAAAAAAATATTTTATTAAGTGAAAAGATTCTCGTCCAAGGGAAATAAGCAAAAGAAAGAGTTTTAATGCCTAAGTCTCAAAGTACGAAAGAGTTTGAATCCTAAAAAGCTATATTGATATCTATTTATACCTAAATAGCCAAATTTTTGATGTGAGAGACTGTATTCTCTTATTTCCACCGCCTTTTGGAGAGACTTCGAGAATATTCGGTAAATTTCCTTCGCCCGCGATGATCTTCTTTGTCGGTTTGGCCTAATCTCGTCCTTCATCTTCCTTTTGATGATTTTTTTAGTTTTCTATTTTGGTTTGATTTAAGTTAACGTCTTATCGTTTATCGATCGATAAAACATCGTGTATTTTCCATAAAATGACGAGATCTCTATGGAAATAACAATAAGTTCTCAAAATTATCTTTGAATACGAAGAAAAAGACGTGATCAGCTCGGGGTAAGAGATGATCATCGGCTCGGGTTTAGAACATTTACTCAGGGTCATCCCTTCTTTCAATATGCTCATTTCTCCAACGATCAGACATCTACTTTTTTTCTTCTTCAGCTATTCCACTCAAAGTATACATCTTTAGTTAATCCAAAAGTTCATGTTGGAATACAATCAAAGTCTCACATCAGAAGTTTAGATAAGAAGTGTTTAATATATAAATAGTGTTCAACTCTGATTAGTATGATGCCTTTTGAGAAGGAACCCAAAACCAAATCCGTGCGGACTTTGCCACCGACAAAAGCATACTATGGACAGAGTTAGACGTAGGTTTAAAAAAAAGCTCCACAATTGGTATCACAGCCTAAGTTCTGGAAAAAGTGGACTTAGAGAAGTGGATTGGACTGTATATTCGTTGTGGGAGGAGAGTCCTTAAAGCGACCTCGCGATTAAGGGTGCCGGAGACGTGTCAGAATCTTCTTAAAGGTTAGGTAAAAAATTATGTTGGTGAATACGGCAGTATAAGGTGGTGTCAAGTTTTGCAGGAAGGTTGGAAGCCAAAATAATATATGATTTTTATTGAGAAGAGGATTGTTGGGATATAATCTAAGTCCACATTGAAAGTTTAGACAAGAAGTATCTATTATATACGTAGTGTATAACTCTACTAGTATGAAACCTTTTGAAAAAAAATCCAAAACCATATATATGTGGACTTTGTCACTTTGGCTCAAAGCGGACAATGTTGAAATAAAATTAGACATAGGCACTGATTGGTGTATAAATTTTAGAGGCTTTGTGATTTTGTAAAGCCATCAAAGTCAAAAGTTTAACAATCGGACTTTAGGCTTTAAACCACTTAAAATTCCGTGTAAAGCCCTTAAAGCCATTTTTTAAAAAAAAACTTCTATTTTCTTCGTCTTTTTTTAAAGTTAGAATTTCACACTTTAGAAAAAAAATCACAATTCTAAAAGCAAAAATCTATACAGTCTATAGCTTACAGCCACAGCATAAATCCACAATCCTTACCAATCACAGCCATAAACTTAAAAAAGCCTCACAATTCATAGTACAATATACCCGTGCTATTTCACTCCAAGTACGTTAACCACCACTGAATGTTTTCGGGTTGACTGGTGGTGAAAGGCTAATCAACAACGGGTTAATTGTAGATTGTAACCGTAATTTTGTTTATTTATTCTTTTTTTTTTATCGACGACTGTAACGGCTAACTAGATGCCGCAAATTAAATGTTTATTATTCCATAAACTCAAAATGGAGAAGTCAAAATTTGCCACAATTCAATTGACTCGAAAAGGCTGATCACATGCCTTATATGTACCTAGGCCGACATCTCAAACTTCTCCTATCAAATCTTTAAGTAAATAACCAACCCTACCTCACCACCCACCAAAGCAAGCCCATCACTATTCCCAAATCTATGAACACAACACAAAAAGTAACAACAGTGACATCTTTTGCTTATAAAGAAAAGAGCTTTCATTTGATTGGACGAAAACGACGTTACATTAGCACGAAACTACTTGTTTGATTTTTCTTGCAACTCCGTATCAAAATTTATGCTTTAAAAAATCAAATTTATTGTGAGATCCAGATTACTAACCATGGATTATTCCATACTATAAATTACACGCAAGTAAATTATATCTCACCATGTGTTAGTCTATATAATATTTAGATTAAGCTACAAACCCAAATCACAAACTCAACTCAAAACACAATTAAAGTAGAGAGAGCTAGAAAGAGATATCCAGCAAAATGGGTGCATCGTACCAAGAAACTTCATCATTGCTTCTTCAAGATCTCAAAGTGACGATCAAAGAATCATCACTCATTTTCCCATCTGAAGAAACCTTAAACAATAAGACAAAATCTATGTTCTTGTCCAATGTCGACCAAGTTCTCACCTTTGATGTCCAGACGGTTCATTTCTTCCGTGCAAACAAAGATTTTCCTCCGGAGATTGTGTCCGAGATGCTGAGAAAGGCGTTGGTAAGTGCTATGGACTTTTACGAATTTTTGGCAGGGAGACTTCGCCTAAACCCTGACTCCGGGCGGCTGGATGTTAACTGTAACGGCGCCGGAGCTGGATTTGTAACCGCCACGAGTGAGTACACTTTGGAGGAACTTGGAGATTTGGTTTATCCAAATCCAGCTTTTGCTAAATTGGTTACAAGTCACCTTGAAAGTTTGCCTAAAGATGATCAACCATTGTTTGCTTTCCAGGTAATTGATTCCTATATATTAATCCTAAACCTAAACTTTTCCAAGTTAATTACTTTGTTTTAGTGAAGTAATATTATCACCAAGAAACAAAAACCAAAATACCACACGTTTTGAGTGTGCATCATATAATAAGAACACGAATAAACTTTCCCATAATATTTCACTAAAAAAAACAGAAGATCCACGTAAATAAAGTATGTATTTTCCAGAACAAATAAAAAAAGAGAAGAAGCATATTCACTGTTTTGCAGACTTGATGTTGATGGAGTGGCCTTTAGAAGCACGTACGTTCTTTTCTTTTTTTGTCAACTAACTCCGGAGCAAGTACGTTCATCATTATATAAATATGAACAATATAGATAATTGCTTGTGGACTATGTTGATATAGGGAATTAGGGATTCGAATACGATTTTGATTCGCCAACGTAGACAACTAAAATGGCTAGAAAATTTGACTATTCTACACGTTTCAGAAATTAATCTAAGTTTTGGTTCACGGATCTTCCGGTTATCAAATTTATATGCATCCTTTCTGTCAAATATCGTATATGATTTTTAACATGTTTATAGAAGAAACAAAAAAAGAATCGTACATGATAGATAGTATTTTTCAATAAACAGGTTTTTTATAAATAAACGAATATGGAAGCCAAGGTATATGTTAAATTACTAGTTAAAAAATAAATGTAAATAGAATAAGTACATACTAGTATATCAAAGTTTCGTATTCGTTTAGTATACTAAACTTTCAAAAACGTTATGAAATACAGAATTTAGGTAATTATGAATTTTTTTTCCTAACTAATAAACCACAAACGAGAAGGAGTAGTTGGGAGTACCGACGGAGACTAAACTCAAATGACTAATCAAATGCTTTGGGTAGCTAAATCGGATAAATCGAAAACCTATCTTAAGAGATCTTTAAGTGACCACCGTACTTAATCTTTAACAAAACTTTATCGATATATATAACGAAACATGTAAATACACCCTTTAAAAATAAAAGACAGGTAAACACAAAGTAACATGTGACATATATATATATATATATATATATATATATATATATATATATATATATATATGAACATATACTCGGACATGTTCAAGTTTTGCCTGCAGACAGAATATGCCAAAAAAAGTTTGAAATTCTTCCAATATACAACAATACTGACACAGATATTTGCTTTTTATGTTTATTTCATAGCTACATAAAAACTAGATGATATAAAAAAAATTTTTTTATCAAAACTATATAGTATATATGTGTTTTCAACCAGAGAGGTTTTATACACTAACATTTATAAAATTATTATTAAAAGTGTTCATAATTCATTTATTTATAGTATTAATAAAAACTTTGTATAAAAACCTTCAAATTTTTTTTTTTGTCAAAAGTATAAAAACCTTCATAATCAATGATTGCAACTAGTCATTAATCTACTTGTGCCGCGTGAAGTTAAAACGCTGCTTTTCTTGGTTGCTCATTTATTGAATCCCACCAAACATAAAGGCTAATAAAGCAATCTAAATGAATGTGACATCACTCTGTTTGATACTAATCGAAGAAAAGTAGTGTATTGTATACCTTGTTTACTCGATAGTAACGTCTGAAGTAGTAGAAACTAGTCATTGTCTACATATTTTAGATATGTTGTAGTATGTATATATTCTATGTACTGTATGCTTATACTATATATATATTTTGTGGACTACTCTTGTCTGCCATAATCATTTTCCAATGATTTGTGCCACCTTTGCCATCCATGCCCCACGATTTAATATTTACCGGAGAGCCTTTCGTATGTATACAACTTTTAACTTTAGTTAACGAAACAAAATAGACACGTATAAAGTGAATTATTTCTAAAGTTTGGTCCACGTAATTGAGTCATGGAGATCTTAAATTTGGGCAGGTGACGTCATTCAAGTGCGGTGGATTTGCAATGGGAATATCAACAAACCATACAACGTTCGATGGACTTAGCTTCAAAACATTTCTTGACAACTTAGTCTCCCTTCTAAGTGAGAAACCCTTATCAACACCTCCATGCAACGACCGTACTCTTCTCAAAGCTCGCACTCCGCCACGTGTCACATTCCCACACCACGAGCTTGTCAAGATCCAAGACTCCGAGACAACAACAGTCTTCGAAACCACTTCAGAGCACTTAGAGTTCAACATCTTCAAGCTATCCTCTCAACAAATCCTAAAGCTCAAGGAGAAGGCCTCGGGGAGTATTAGTAGTGGTTGCGTTCGTGTGACGGGGTTCAAAGTCGTAACCGCTTTGGTTTGGAGGTGCAAGGCCCTCTCTTTAGTAGAAGAAGAAGATGAAGACGATCTTGAAAAAGAATCAACGATTCTTTACGCTGTGGACATTAGAGGGAGGTTGAACCCTCAGCTTCCCTCTTCATACACTGGCAACGCGGTTTTAACTGCGTATGCAAAGGCCAAACGAAAGGCACTGCTCGAAGAGCCGTTTGGGAGGATTGTGGAAATGGTAGGAGAAGGGTCGGATCGTATAACGGATGAATACGCTAGATCGGTTATAGATTGGGGAGAGATCTACAAAGGGTTTCCACATGGGGAAGTTTTGGTTTCTTCGTGGTGGAAACTTGGATTTGCGGAGGTTGAGTATCCATGGGGAAAGCCAAAGTACTGCTGTCCCGTTGTGTATCATCGGAAAGACATAGTTCTGCTGTTTCCAGACATTGATGGAGATAGTAAAGGTGTTTATGTCTTGGCTGCTTTGCCTTCTAAGGAGATGACCAAGTTTCAGAAATGGTTTGAAGACACTCTTTGCTGATTTCGTCGCTTCACAGTGCATTGGTATTGCTTGATTTTTGCTTCATTACTTGGGTACTTGCTATTTTTTAAAGGACACACAGGTTGATAAGTTCATAAGTCGGCTTAAGAGTTCGTTCGGTTATTATACGTGTCTCTTTTGTTATCATGGTTCTGCTTTTGATAAATGGTTTTTATACGTCTGTTGTCTTATTTTGGTTATCCTATGTATATTTCTGTTATTTTAAAAAGAAGTATGAAAAAGATATAATGAAAGAACAGAATATAGTCAATAAACAAGTACAAAATATAATGGTTTTTAGGGCTGTGCATAGACTTTTAACCTGACCAAAACATCTCAGGTTGCTTCTTCATAACCGATTTATCATTCCCTCATATTATGCATCAATTTGTATCCACAAGAGGCCCTAAAAAGTTGAGGGATGTAACCAAAAAAACAAAAGATGTAAACCGTGAAAAGACTTAAGCATCATCATTCTCAATTTCCACTCTCTCTGTTTCTTCAACAGCGGGTGGTGGCTTTGTGGATGGAGGCAAACAGCGTTTTGAGAAGAATGTCGATATCGTTTTCGGTCTCTTAACGCCTTTCTCTGGTCCTTTGTCTGGTGATGGTGATAATCCAAGCTTTGTCAATACTTCTTTCTTTACCTATTCATTAGAACAAAGGATAAGCAAAATTCAACAATTGTTGTTAAGAGAAGATCAAAGTACAAAGTAAGAACTAACCTGCCAACGGCTATCCTCGAAATCTGATATTTCGCGCACTTTTTGTCTTAGTTTGGTCTTTGGAACATCAGGGAACTTCAGCTGCAATGTTTCAACCACTTTACTAATACCTTGAGAGCATGATTGTATAGTTGATACCTGTGACGCAAGATCTTGTTAGAGCTAAGTTGCGCAAATACAATAAAATAAAATAAAAGTTATTTGTTTGGAGAAAAATCTACTCACAACTGTTATTAAATCTGATTCTGGTATAGAGGATCTTGCTCGTGAAGCAGGTGGAGGAGTGCTCTGACTACAAGATGACTTGCTGGTTTCTAGATCCTCATCTTGTATGTCATTGATTGATATCTCAATGACAGAAGAAGAACAAGGGAATGCTCTCACTACAAGAGCTCGTAGACATATCTGTTCCATTTTCTGTGTCCCTTCTAGATCTTTAGCAGCTAAGAGAGAGACCTTCTCATGCGTGAAGTTACATATGATCAGTGGCTGCGTTTTTGCCAGAGCGTGATCAGTCAAAGTTTGCAGATGTTTTTGTTGATGTAGTAATGCTCGAAACTCTTGACTCTCTTGATCTTGCTTAGATGGAGGCGAACTTTCATCCTGTTCAGACGGATCAATGTCCATTCTGTCCACTTGGACCCCCTGAGAGAAACAATCACACAGTTTCCATTAAAAAGCTTTTTCACTTAAGCGAAACCATTCGTAACAAAAACCGTAGCTAACCCCCTAAGGCACATGCTCTGAAGAAAACTAGGCATCAATTAATAAGAGTTGTAACTTGACCAATAGTTTGAATACTCCAACGAAATGCAAAATTAGCAGTTTTAGATTCCTAGACTATATCAAGATTGGATTTAGAAGAATTTATGAAGAGTTAGTTAGAAATTGCTTTCTGTACCTCATCTTCAGAGAGATATCCATCAGGCACCATAAAGTCATCTTCACTATCATCTTCATCATCAGCCTTTGAACATCCTTCTTCCAAAGATTCCTCTTCATCGTTCTCACAATCTGAAAGGCTTTCACCGGCTTGTTCCTATAAAGAAAAACGCACATTAGTACCAGCATAATAATTTCCTAAAGCAAAGTGTTCTCTTGTCAAGTTTTTGGGTTGTAGCAGAATAATAGTTTCCTAAAACAAAGTGTTAAAGTCAATTAAATTACCTCTTCCCATTCTTCGTCGCTGTCAACTTCATAATCCAATTCCGGATCCTTTTTCAGAGGACGACGTGGCCCAACAACTTTACTGTCAATGTTCAACACAAAGAACCCTCAGCACCATTGTAAGAAAATAGAGAGTTAACACTGGTTATCTTCTCTTTTAATTTGGACAGCCAGAAGTATATCAGGATATGAAATGGTATAATTGTTGCAACTCTAGCAAAATCACTGATACAATCGCTACATTACAAATTAGCTACAATGATTGTTTATTCCAAATTAAGGCAGAAGATAGTAAGAATCACATATCCAACATAGACTATGATTAGTTGATTTAAGGATCAGCCTCTACAAAGGAACATAAAAGGGTAAAGCACCGTAGAAATATGTTTTCCTCAGACTTTCTTTACCATGCTTTATCAAACAGCATGTAAAAGGGGTAGTCACATAGACAGCTGCTAAACTTCATAACTCGTGTAATGACTCGTAATGAGATGTGTCCAACAAAGCTAATATGCAAAAGCAGTACCAAACAAACTCTATTCTTAGCTTACAGCCTATGCTGATTTCACATATATAACTTTTACCTGACTAAAACTAACGAATGATCTATATTCTTAGCTTACTGCCTACAATAAAATTTTTTTTCAAAATAGAGTACTAACCTTTGGCTTGGCCAGATACCATAAAAGCCTGGTCTGCAGCTTTTGTCAAATTGTAACAACTGCTTGGCTCTCCTGGACTTCTTACGATCAGATGACGAAGCCTCGCACGGCCTAATACAAGATACATCAGTCAAGTTTTTCTCTTCACATTCATCTCCTTGCTTCTCCATGTTAAGTTCACCGTCAGATGTTGCTCCCTTATTTGTAGATAGTTTTAGTTTCGGAAACAGTTCACTCTTTGGCTGCGTACGCATCCCCCAATGCTTTTTCGAACTCGAAAGCGAATGACCCAACTGACGCCAGGAAGCAAAGTGTGACCTACAAAGAAACACACAACTCAGATCTCAATACCCAAAAGTAGCACCTTACAGATCAATGACCAATGAAAACAACTGTAATACCTGCGAATATCATCAACTGTAGTTTCACAAGTTGTTGCAAAGGCATTGTCGATGGCCTGAACAACAGTTGTACTTTCATTCTCAGGTTTTGTACATGACGGACCCTGAACAGTTACTTCAACAGAAGGAAGTTTGGGTTGTGTCGATGAACTGTCTTTGCTTCTTTTAAGAAACCTCTCCATGATTGAAGCCTGTTTCTGTACTTCAAGTTGCTTCTTTAACTCAGCTTGTTCCTTCTCTCTACGCTTCTGTTCCTTCTCTGACTCATCTTGCTGTTTCTTCATACGTTTTCTCGACTCAGCCTCTTCCTTTTCTTTCTCATCATTAAGTGCCTTCTGCAACAGCTTCTGCTCTTTCTCCTAAAAAAACAACAGACAAATCCTCAGTCAAAACTCACATTTCAAAACCAAACAATAAAAGAAGACATCAACTCACATATTGCAACTTTTCTTTCAAAATTTGACGGTCCATTCTTTTCTTCTCTTTCTCAGCATCGCATTTACTTTTCTCCAATTGCTTAAGAATCAGTTTCTCTTCCCTCTTCGCATCTTTCTCAGCCCTTAACAAACCAATACAACAACTCATTAAGACCAAAGCAAAAAAAATCATAAACCAATAAAAACTAAGTAAAGACAACTGCTTACATCTCTGAACTATTCTTCTCCAACATGTTATCCATAAACAATCGAATATCAACTTCACTCAATACTTTCCCAAGCTTCTCAGCAGCTTTGCTTAACGCCTTCTCACTTTCTCCTCTTTCCAACGCAACTAACATTGCTGTTATAACAACAAACACAACACAACACAAACCAATAAGTTTTGATAATTCATCAATAATCAATCATTCATCAAATAAAACATTTTACCAGAAACAGCAGTAATCCTTTCATGAATCTTCTTTCGACAAGTCCGTCTAACTTTCAACAACCCACGAACTGATTTAGGCAGCATCTTCAAGTCTCTCGTCTAATCATTAAAACACATGATTAATTACCAATAATAGAAACTATTCCAATTGAAGAAAGAAACAAACTTTTTAGTTTACCTCCCAACACCAAAGACAAGACTCAGTCTCATCTTCCAAAACGTCAGCGTTTTGATTCTGAACACCGTAACTAACTCTCTGACCAACAGAGACCACAGCGCTCTTAACCGAAACAACCGTAACGGATTCCATCTTCTCTTTCAGTTTACTAAAAATCTCATCCACAAGCTTCGACAAGGGTAAATTCGTCTCTTCCATTAACAAAGCCACCGTTGAATTCACCGAATTGGAAGAATCGGTCAAACGTAAAGTCTGAGTTTGACCAATCATTTGTCTGAAATACAAAAAGAGACTCTCCATTTCCTTCTTCAACGATGAGATCTGAGTCTCTTTCTCTTCAGTCGCCAGTGGCTCTCTCTTCCTCTTGTTGTTCTGCTTCTTCGGATTTTCGACCGTCGATTGATTTTCCATCGCGAGAAAATGAACGAGATCTGGAATCTCTGAGGAGAACTGAGATTCAACAGGAAAAATAGAATGTGGGGGAAAGTTAGGGTTTTTAGTTTGTGATTCTTGGTTTTTGTATTGTGGTTAATGGAGGGGAAAAATATGGTCTTTGAAAGGGGGAAATGAAAAGAGAAATGGAGGTTTTTTTTTTCTCTTTTCACGAAATTGGTTTTTATTGATTTTCCCGCCAAGGATTTGACGGGTGGATTTGCCTCCAGTTTGACAATTGGCGCCACTTTTTTTTTTTTTTGGAGAATGAGAGAGAGAGAAAGCCCATTTATATGGCCTGATTTTGTTCATATTATAAGCCCAATGATGAAAGACGGTTCGAGGTGAAAACTTTTTTGCCTTTTCAATTGACTGACGCATTCCTTCGCGTATTCATTCGAGTTTGGTTTAGGATTAAATCGAATTTGGATTTTGAAATACCAAAAATATAACTCTGGTATTTTGAAATTTCGGTTCGGTTTCGGTTCGGATGTAGTCGGATTAAGTTCGGAGTTAGTAAAAAATTAAAAATCCGAATGCACCTAAAATATTTTTGGTTCCGGTTTTTATTCAGACTTTGGGTTCAAAATATCTATTTCATACTAAAAAAAGTATTTGTTTTTATCAAATTTACAAAGCTAAAATCTAACTCAAAATGCTAAAATTAAACTCAAAAAGCTGATATCGTGAATAATATTAAAAATAAATATTAAAACTAAACTGTTCCTAAATATTTATGTTTCTTAGATATTTTAATTATTTTTTTTTTTAAATATCTAATAACTTCAATTTATAATTATATATTTTAGTATTTTATATTATTTTAAGCGTATATATAATTAATAATTTTAGAAATATAATAATATATCGGATATTTCGGGTACTCGTTCGGTTCTTGGTTTGGTTTGGTTCGGGTTTGATTTTTGAAATACCAAAATTTTAAACTCATTCGGATATTTTGTCGGTTCCGGTTCGATTTGGTTTGGATTTTTGGGTTTGGGTATTTTTAACACAGCCCTAGACACCATTTGTTTTTTGGGAGAGAGAGAGAGAGACAGAAAGCCCATTTTTATATGGGCCTGATTTTGTTCAATTAAAGCCCGACAGACGGGTTCAAGGTGAAAACCTCTTTGACTTTCCAATTGACACATTGGCGCCATTTTCTTTTGAGAGAGAGAGAGACTGGGTGATGATAGACTGTCTGATTGAACACTTACTATGGTACCCAAGAAAAAATTGGCTTCATCAAATCTTACGAAAACAATGACATAAATAATTTTATCACAAGCAATTCTACTTATCTACTTACCTACAAGATACAAAAAGACGACTGTATCATAAATATATTTGTAATGCACAAAATAATCACTGATAAACAGAAAACAGTATTGTACATTTTGCATTCCATTAATTTGTGTAAATCGTTTTTCAAAAGTAAAATTTGTGTAAATCCCAAAAATAGAAATAGATAAGCTAAATTGAGTTAAAAGAGATTAGATATACTGAAATCTACAAAGGCTTGAAAAATCTGACTTGCATCATAGACATAAATAAGTTTGTCACGAACAATTCTACTGACCTACAAAATACACAAAAGATGAGTGTATCATAAATATACTAGTATTATGCCTTGCAGGGGATTTTTAAAAAAATTATAATATTAATACAAAAATGTAAAATAATAGTTGTTTTTTTAGTATAAAATATTATATTAAATAGGACTAAATAG
Source organism: Sisymbrium altissimum (assembly GCA_900406495.1). Classification (NCBI taxonomy): domain Eukaryota; kingdom Viridiplantae; phylum Streptophyta; class Magnoliopsida; order Brassicales; family Brassicaceae; genus Sisymbrium; species Sisymbrium altissimum. The sequence goes on along the minus strand of OVBI01002414.1, from coordinate 938 downwards.
TTAATGATATTTAAAAAATAAATATAGGGGTAGTATGAATAAGAAATTTAGTGATCATGGATAAAGAAAAAAAATGAACTGTTTTAAGAAAATGATTTGGTTAGTAAAAAGATGAAAAATAGATTAAAAGATTTTAAAAAAATAAATAGTAAAAACACGTATGAAATACAAAATTATCAATTGATTTCTATTTTATAGTATAAAAATATGATGGACATCTTTATTTTTAATGCACGAAACAATTATTGATAATCAGAAAAACAGTTTTACTAGTATTGTATATTTTGCATCCCATTAATTTGTATAAATCATATTTCATAAAAATTAACATATATTTAATAGGGAAATTGGGTGTTAGCTAATAAAAAAACCAAAATTAACTATCTAACCAAAATACCTCTTTTTTTTTTTCCTTTCCCACTTCTCCTTTGTTTTTATCTTTAACCATTCTTTTTTAAAAAATTAATTTGTCTTTTTTTTTTGTTATTCTACAAATTTTCCCTATCTCATAACATAACAATTGTTTTTTGGTAATCACTAAACCAAAAACTCTTCACTTTACTATTAAGGTTATTGTTATAAATCAATTAGTGATGGACTCCATAACTGGCTCATGCTTAGAGTTTCCCCTTTTTCTTATTATATTAGGTTTTCTTTTTACTTGATTATGTAAACCACTATATATATGTAACCTCATTCATTCATTAATATACACAGAAACATTCAGTTTCATAACACGTTATCAGCACGATTGTTCTAAAACCCTGAGCTCACAAAACCCTAGCAGCCGCCACCGTGAAAACATATCCAATCCAACTCGTGTTCGTTGCAGCTCGTGGTCAACTTGTTTTCTGAGGTCTTTTAGCTTCCGGTTCGATCCATTCAAACCATTCGGTGTTTAAGGTAAACAAAATCAAATCCCTAAAACATAAGATCGA
>OVBI01002413.1:0-20389 GCA_900406495.1 Sisymbrium altissimum | reverse complement strand
ATATATATATATATATATATATATATATATATATATATATTTTTTTTTTTATCTAATGAACTAATAAAATTCTTATATGAAAACGTACCAACTTCGTCACTTCTAGGGAATACTATTCTCTCACATANCATAGCTCCCAACTTTCTTCAGAAGTAAGTATTCTTGGTTTAAAAGCAAAACATGTTGGATTTGCATGAAAACCAACATCTTCATTCCGAGATGTAAGTAACATCTTCCAACCTGTAATACCATGCATTTATGACCAATATGTGTTGTTATGCTACTATTTCTTTTTAATACAACTATTTATGAAATTGAAAAGGAAAGTGATGTATGTAGAAATAGAGCTCACCTCCTTTTGGTGAAAACACGGCATTTATCCGGTCCCAGTCTTCGTTTTTCCATACATCATCGAGTACAATCAAATATCTAGATGTTTTCAACATTTGAAAAAGCCTACGCTGGAGTATATGCTCATCCATCTGTTTGATGTCTCCATCACATGGTCTAAGATCTTGCAAGATCCTTTGCCAAATATCCTTTTGAGTGAATTCTTGCGAAACACATACCCATGCGAATCCATCAAAATGACGTCGGACAATGTCATGCTTAAAAACTTGTCTAGCGAGAGTGGTTTTACCGATACCACCCATCCCGGATATAAAAACCACTTGAATATTATCATTTTTCACCAAATGGTCAACCAATTCTTTAACATTATGTTCCACTCCCACAAGATTGGTTTCAGGACTGTGGGGAAATGTTTGTCGGATCTCCCTTTGCACCTTTTGTCTCTGTTGCAGAGACAGCGAATGGCCACCATCGATGATCTTTTGTATTCCAAAACTCTGCATTTGCACAACCACCTCAGAGATCCTCTTAGTTATGCAGTCAATGTTTGTAGCAAATTTCTGGCGATTCACTAAGAAGCAAGAAAGTCTTTTCACACGCTTCTTGATCCCTTTTTCTTTTCTTTCATTGAGAAGAAAGGATTCGATTATATCCTCAGCATCGTAACAAATGTCCTTGACATCTTCAAGAAAGTTTCTCACTCTTGCACTCTCATATTTCGTGGCATCTGCATCTTTCAACAATGACTGTACCATTCTCATTTGATGTTTTAGATCAGCAACTTGACCGTTAACTCCCTGCAATCGCTCTGCTTCTCGACTCAACAGCTCCCAAAGTTTCTCCACTCCAAACGACACAACTGCCTCAAGGAGTATTTCAGCCATAAATACTCGCCTGTTCCATGAAAACATAAGTCATCAATTACAAAAGTAGTACGGACTCAAGTGCCTCAAATTCTGTAAAACAAGATTTTTTTTTTTTCCAAAGATTTTTTTTTTTTTTTTTTTAAGCAGATTCGAGTCACCGCAACAAAGTACAAAAGAAAATCGAAAAATTAAAATCAAAACAAGTTAAACCATTGATTAAGTTTGAGTTAATGATATAACTCAAAAATGTTACCAATCATGAATTATTTTTAAGTTTTTGAGTTTATATTTGAGTTATCATGTATTATGATTGAGTTAGATTTTTGAGTTATATCTTTTGTTAAATTGATAACTCAAAACTTAAATCAATATCAACAAAAATTTCATGTACTAGAAGTTGAGTTAGTATTTTTTATATATTGTAATGTACTTTTCACGTTTTTTTTAGTTAATTAATAAAACATTTTTATAAATATTATACCACATAATATTTACTACAAGTTACATCAAAGTATAACATTTATTGTACCTCAAGTCTAATAATACATGTCACCAATCATAGCCGTTAAAAATAAAATATGATTTACCTTTTAGTGTATCAGTTGTGCAACGTTCTGGGGAAGGAAGAGAGATGAGCTTTATGAGATTTTAGTTAGAATGAAAAGAGGCAATAATAGAGTTGACTCCAAGTCAATAACTACCCTCATGTTCAACCGTCAACACAAATTAAATCACCAATGGAAAAATTAGCACAAACTTGTAATTAGATCTAACAAAAGCCCTTAACGATAACTTGTAATTAAATCACCAATGGAAAGATTCTGTAGTATTCCACAGTTTTTTTTTTTTTTTTCAAACAAAAAAGCAGATTCGACCACAACAGATTCGATCAAAGCAAGTTAAGCAGATAAGTAATAATAATTGAACAGAAAACCTGATTGACCTTTCCTGAATCAGCTCTGCAACTCGATTGTGCTTGCGACCTTCTTTGGAAGAAAGAAAACAGATGACTTTTCTTAATCAACGACACATTGCCACTAGTTGTAATATAACCTTTAAATAATATGATATTCACAGGTTGAATCAACGACCGAACACATTGCCACTAGAAGTTGGTGAGCTTTTTGTCTTTAACATGAATTTTTAACATGATATTCACAGGTTGAATTAAACAATGAAATAACTGTTTCGCATATTTGTTTGTTAATAGTTTAACCTTTTGTTATTTTTATTGTATTAATTATTGAATCTACTGTGAAATTAAGTTAAAATTTTATTGTTTAGATTTTAGACTTTAGAAAAATTTTAAAGTTAATTTTTTTTAGTAAAAAAGTTTACAGATTTGACATTGACTAAACTTAAGATTATTGATTAATAAATTTAGGATTTGAAGTTTGTTTTGTGGTCAATAGCCTATGATGTAGAGTTTATATTTAGAAAAAGTCTATACTTCAAATTTAATTTGTTATAAGTGTTATTTTTTTAATTTGGTATATTATTTGGTTTTTTGTCGTCGTATATTATTTGATGTTAAGTTACTAATTTAAAATGATTTCTAATAAGAAATAGAAGTTTAGGGTTTAGAGTTTTTATCTGAGTCAACCTTCTAAGATTTAGAGTTTTTTTTTAACTAAAATTTAGAGTTTATTAAAAATGAATATATTTAAAAATATATATAAGTGTTAGATTTTTGTATATTATTTGAAAATTTTGCTCAATATGTACATTCAAATTTTAGTTATTTTGATTAATATATTGAAATTTAGGATTTATGGTTTGTTTTGGGGTCTATATTTGAAAGTTTTGAGTTTCATATTTAGAAACGATTTTACTTATAATCAATGAAATTTTCAAAATAATTATATTATACCTAAATTTTTATAAAATTTAACCATCCATACAATTTATTATATTTTTGGTTTTTAATAACATTAAATAAAAATTCAAATCAAATTCAAATCATAATTCTTTCTATCTAATTATCCATGTCAGCATTATCCTTTTGACTTGTATCTTCTTTTCTTCATTCAAACTACAAAAATACAACATTTTTATATACATCTCTTATTAACGACAATAAACTGTAAGCCCAATAATATAATCAGTCCATTTCTTTCTCCACACCTCTTCTTCTCCCTTAATTTTTCTGTCAAACCCCCGCAAGAGTGAAGCCTACCCATCTCCACTTCTCCATCGTTTTTCCGAATGCCCTTCCACATTTTGTAACATCCGCATGTCTTCAATCACAAACTCATGCATTCAACATCCGCTTCTCACCTTCTTCCACCCATTTCAAAATTCAAAAATATTTATATGAGTCATCATTCGGTGAGACCCAATCACACCAAAAGTCACCCTCAAAATCTTTATCTTACAAATTCTTCAGTGTCTTCCCTTTGATTTCACTATCATTATGTCGATGATGAGGAGTATGGCGAGAGAGAGCAAGTAGAAGGAGCGGCTTCCATCAATCAGAAGAAACGTGTAGCTGCTGAGAAGAAACGGCTTGGGTTGCAGCAAGGTGAGAAGAAGAAAGCCCATAATAAGATAGAAACAAACTTGAAAACAATTAACAAATTGCGGAGCGTAAATTATATAAATAATTTATATAGTCAAAAGCTATAATATTTGTTTTCTCTTATTCTGTTTTGTTTTTATGATCCTACATTTTTTGTTAATTGGCAATTTAGGCCCCATTAGTCTCTATTCTGATATGATGCAAGAAGATGATGATCTTCTTTCTAGAAAATTGTCAAGGTAACAAAATCACTACTTAATTTCCTTTTCTTTAATGGCTGAGCTAAGTTTCACAGTTTTCATGATAACCTTGGACTTGGTTAAATATTATGATGTCTGGAGATTAACGAGTCACTATCGTTTGAACAGCTTGCCGTGCTACTCGATTTGCCTGCTACTCTTAAAACTGTTAACTCTTTACTTGGTCGTTCGCTTAGGATCTTCTAAGAATGTTACCGCAACATTTCTTACAAGAGTTGCCACCCCAAGTGACACACTCTCGGAGATCTTTCTTAAGCTGGACTGGATAATCATTTCAACGTGGACTACTAGCACCATGTTGAAAAAGATATGAAGGTGAAGGGTTTTGCACAAAGCCTATAAACTGACTTTGATAATCCCGGTTATTGACAATAGATATACGCACCAAAGTATCAAGAATGAAGTTGATGGATGAACGCACCAGAAATCGAGTTTGTTCAGAAAGAATAAGAGAAATCACTTCTCGAAAGATAGAAATATTTTTGATAAAAAGTTGGTTATCTTATTATGACGAAGATGAAGAATACATATAGTGTTTTTCTCAGATGAAATTATGACATAGAAAATGTAAATGAAGACTAAAATTAATCCGCGAAGAATGATTCTTGAATCCACGCGTTTTGGTCAAAATGACCCCTTGGCTACTTGTGCGTGTCAGCTACGTGGTTGGCTCGATCACTCGAATGATGCTTATGACCGGATCATGATGCAGAAAGTGTTCCACTCGAGCAATTTGAGTTATGACGTGACAGACTTCTTTCTTGAGCTGAAAGAGTCTTATCTTGGAGTTTGTCCTGGAGGAAAACTCCAAAATCCCATCGAAGTCCAATCTCTCGATCATTGGTTGGGATACATCTCTATCAGGTTCCCATCCAGACAATGCGAGAACGCGGGTGCTGAAGGTGGATGAAGTATCGAGGGAACTATCGGGTGATGATCGAGCAAATATTTGTGGGTCTCGGGACACGTCTCGGGTCAAGAAGCTTGGTGATCGGGACGCGTCTCGGGTAAAACTGGTAGCGGTATGGGACATGTCTATATCGTGCAGTATACATTTCCCCTGATGTTCGGCTGGTTGCGATACTCGGCGTTTTGCTCAGGACTCATTGACCAGCTCATCTCCATCTGATCCCGGGTGAAAGCGATAGACTGTACGGTCCGCGTCTCGATGGAAATCCCCCGCGTCTTGATAACCTCCCGATTCGTCTCGGTAGCTTCCTTATGCGTCTCGATAGTGGTGCTGATTTCCTCGATTATCGTTTGCATTCTTTTAAGCAGTTTTCCTCCTGAGTTCTTTGTTCTGCTTCATATCTCCATTTCTCCTTGTTCTATGCTCTGGATCAAGCTGTTCTCCCTAGTCTGAGCTAAAAGTAAAAGTCATTCAAGAAAAAGAAGTATAAACAGACTTGTACTAGAGATTTAAAACCCTTTACAAAACATGAAATGTCTATGAAGAAAATTTGTACTTATTGAACTTTTATTCAAACAAACTTGTTAGAAGATTTGATTAATATATATGTTTTGTAATAATCAAAAGAATGATTTAAAAGCATATTTGAGTCACCACAACAAACGTATACACGTTTTGTATGGTGGTGAACCTGGTGGTAACACGTTTTGGATGATTGGTTAGACTCTAACTGTAAATTATTTGCTGTAAAATTTAATCTGTAAAAATATCTTCTGTAGCTGAATCTTCTGTATTTGTAAATAATAAATGCGAAAATAATAAATAAGGAAAGATATTCCTACAGTTCTTTATTTTTTCTACAACCTTAAAAATAAATCTTTAGGAAATAAGAGTTTTACAGCCATTTGTTTTTGCTTTAGAGGCTGTAGTTTTAAAAATCAATATAAAGCATGATTGGTAATTTTTGTGGTTATAGATAAAAATTAAAATTAAATACACTATTTACAGCCCAACCAATTATCCCAATGACTATTGAGATATATTTAGGAGATATTTACATTCTTATGTATTTCCTTATCCTGTATATTACCTTTTTTCTTTAGGATTTTGTATTAGGTTAGATCACATGTACGTGTATATATATTTGACCAATTGGTCGATGGAATACAACTCGGGAAAGTGATACACAATTTGTCATCTAATGTTGCATCTAAATGTTAGCATCCGAACGCAGGGGAGGTCTTGGATAGAGCAGAATGATATATGGGCCTCTAAACATTAGATAACATCTATTTTCTTTAAACGGTGAAGTCTCTAACTCTTCCGGAGTCTTTTTACTTTTGCCAAATTCACTCTTGGTCAACATTTGCTGTTGACTCCTGTGTTCTTCGTCCTATAATAAGTCTGTCCTACCTACATTTTCATTACAAGGTGCTTTTGTTGTGGTTAAGACATGGAGCTTGAATTTACTAAAATTGCATCCACAAATTATAGTTACCTATATTTGAATATCAAGGCTTACAAGAATGGCCTACCGTACTTAATGATAGAGAAATCAAAATCATCATTCTTAAGCAGTGTAGTGTTTTGCTGATCGTAAAAGAACAGTGACACATCAACCAGATGTTTATTTCTTCATATTCCAAAGGTAAGTATAAAGTATTCTTCTCACTACGATATCACTTCATCCATGAGCATTCAATAAACGTCCTAAGGAAAAGTTCTAATCCTCATTTCTGCTTTTCTGGATTCTTTTTTTTTCTCGGTTGTCGTCTTCCATTTAAGTACATTTTCATCTGTTTCATTTCGTTTCATAGATTTTCCTTGACTCGCAATTTTTTATCAGGTCTGTTTCCTCTTGACCAATTTCGTTTTTTTTTTCCTAAAATATAGAGTTTAAGAATCTTGTACTCTTGGGTCAACTTTACTTCTTCCGGTGATTCTATCGACACAGAAGACGCAGGCAGTGACGACGAAAAGGAATTCCTAGGTGGGCTGACTCGCTCCCTCAATTCAGCCAGTACATCAGTAGTACAAAGTCTATTATTATAGGTGTTTTCATGCTATGTATTTTCTTATATTCTAACAAATTAATTTATGAGCTACGGATATTTTAACTTTTATTTTACGTTTCTATTGTTTCACATTACTACTTATATAATTTTAATATTATGAATTTTTTATACATATAATAAATTAGTTAATAAATTACGAATATATTTATTTTTTATTGATATTTTCTTACACATATAACAAATTAATTACTAAACTACCAATATAAATTTATTTAGCGTATTCATTTTCAAATAAATCATATAAAATATTTTCACTGTAATATAAAATGAATTTGCTTTCATGATAGCTGAGGCCATCCACATCAGCCATAAAGCCAGCTAATAATTTACCAATTAATCAACCAATCAAAATACTTGAAATTCACATCAACAGCTATAATTCACAGTTCTTTCTAAATTCAAAATACTAGTCTATTAGTGATATGATCATGGAAAGTAATAAATACATACGTTCATTGTTCGTATTGTATCTTCCAAACCACGAGGCTTCTACGCATGAAACTACTTGGAGAATGTGCTCAGCTCAATTACCGAACTCCTCGAAGAAGAATCAGATCAAACAGATTTCAAATGAAGGAGTTATAATATTTACAAATCAGCCATCTCCAGTTACGCGAATTCGGACTTATGTGCATTCAATGAAGAATTCCAACCAGGCTAGATTGAATTAATCAACAAATCAAGTTGGCCTACAATCTTGGTCCATTACAGAAACCCAGAAAAGTAGATACAGCCCAAAACAATCAAAGGAAGACTGATTTTCGTCCAGTTTTAAAGAGCATTTAATTACATGTGTGTTTCTCTCTATTACATGCAAAGAACAGTTTAAATTTCAACTCCCAAGTTGTATTGCATGTTGAGATTCTTTTATGGACGAAATTGCTTATAATTCTCTATATAAAGATCCCCAAAATCATGAACAATAAGAAGTTTTGTTTTCAGTAAAAATTAGAGAAGTTTCTCTCTTGCAAGATGTGATTTCTTGTAATTTTTGGAACTCCATATTCATGGTGTGTCATATCTATGTTCATGGCTGTTTTAGACTTATCATAGATCCTTTCACAGATCTTTGTGGAGTCTCTCGATCCATCTCTCTATCCATTCCTTGTTGGTGTGTCATATCCAGCAAGTTGTCGATCCCCTTTGGTGTGTAATATCCAGAGAATCGATCCACTGGTAAATCAGGAGTCTACGCAGCTTCTATGTCACCATTCACTCCACATCCTTTCTTTGAGATTTCACAGTCTCTTAGATGCAAAGCTTATCCCCTCACCACCTTAGACTGCACAATCCTTGGGAGGATCGTTTCATTTGGTATCAGAGTAACACTCTAAGTCTGGTTTTATCATTCTATCTTTCTACCATCTTCTCACCTTTTCATCTTCTCTTCTTCCATTTTCTTTTTCTATTGTTATGTTTTTGTCAAAAAAAAATGGGTATGGAGAATTTTATTTTGGTGTAGTCTTTCTTTTTTATGAGCCAGATTTGAGGGCAAATCTCTTTTTTAAGAAGGGGAGAATGATATGATCATGGAAAGCAACAAATACATATGTTCATTGTTTGTATCATATCTTCCAAACCAGGAGGCTTCTACGCATGAAACCACTTGGAGAATGTGCTCAGCTCAATTACCGAACTCCTTGAAGAAGAATCAGAGTAAACGGAGTTCAAATGAAGGAGTTATGCTATTTACAAATCAAACCATCTTCAGTTACGCGAATTCGGATCTATGTGCATTCAATGAAGAATTCTAACCAGTCCAGATTGAATTAATCAAAAAAATCAAGTTGGCCTACAATCTTGGTCCATTAGAGAAGCCCAGAAAATTGGATTCAGCCTAAAACAATCAAAGGAAGACTGTTTTTCGTCCAGTTTCCAAGAGCATTTAATTATGTGTGTTTCTCTCTATTACATGCAAAGAAGAGTTTGAATTTCAACTCCCAAGTTGTGTTGCATGTTGAGATTCGTTTATGGACGAAATTGCTTGTAATTCTATATGTAAAGAGCCCCAAAATCATGAATAATAAGAACTTTTGTTTTCAGTAAAAATCAGAGAAGTTTCTCTCTTGCAAGATGTGATTTCTTGTAAGTTTTGGAATTCCTTGTTCATAGTGTGTCATATCTATGTTCATGGCTGTTTTAGACTTATCATAGATCCTTTCACAGATCTTTGTGGAGTCTCTCGATCCATCTCTCTATCCATTCCTTGTTGGTGTGTCATATCCAGCAAGTTGTCGATCCCCTTTGGTGTGTAATATCCAGAGAATCGATCCACTGGTAAATCAGGAGTTTTACGCAGCTTCTGTGTCACCATTAACTCCACATCCTTTGATCTTTGAGATTTCACAGTCTCTTGGATGCAAAGCTTATCCCCTCACCACCTTAGAGTGCACAATCCTTGAGAGGATCGTTTCAATTAGGCTATATACATTGATTGAAAGATTCAACATCATCCACCTTAATATTTAACAATCCACATCATCTTCTCTTTCTTCGAACTAGTCATTTAACATTCAATTCAATTTTAATCTCTACAATGGTTTTGTTTAATAAAATTTAACACATTTAAATTATATTTTATATATATATATATATATATATATATATATATATCTAAATAAAATAAAATAAAATTTATGTTTGCAAAAAATAAAAATAATGAATTTTGGTATAAAAATTAGAATTTATAAAAATAGTTATCACAAAATAATAGATCTCAAATAGTTGGATTCGAAGAAAAAATATTAAAAATTATAGTATCCAGTAGAAATACACCACATTAATTTTAGTAGGTTCAGTTTTTTTTTTCAACATATTGAAAGTTTTCAATAGTATCAATTAATCACATCAGTTTATTTTGTTTTTCACCAGCCTTATTATATGACTTCAACATTTGAATAATTTACTCGACACTCTTGTTATACATAGTCTTATATAGCCCTAAGCGTTCGGGTACCCATTCGGGTTCAGATCAGGTTTTTCAGATTTTTGGGTTTTAGTATTTAACGATATAGAATCCATTCAGGTTTTGGAAGTTTTTGGGTCGGGTATGGTTAGTAATTTTTCGGGTTCGGATCTATATTGTAATACCATTTTATACCAAAACTCAATTCGGGTTCGTATCATATAACTTTGGATCCGGATACCCAATTTAAAATAACATATTTTAAATATAAAAAAATATAAACCAAAGTAATATATAACTAATGAAATATTTTAAAGTATTATAAAAATATGTATGAACTCATACATCTTAAATATAACAATAAAAATAAGTAAAAATTTTAAAATTTAAAATATTTAAAAGCATCCAAAATATATAAACTAAATAATAATTGTTAATTACAGATTTTTTGGGATACTCATTCGTATTTTGGTTCAGTTCGGATATTATCCAAAACCCAAAATACCTAGTTTTAAACCCCATTTGGTAACTATTTTAGATCTGGTTCGGATTGGGTTTGGATTTTTTTTATCGGATTCAGGTTGGAACTTCGGGTTCATTTATATATGCCTAGTCTTATACAATGAGGCAGCTATCTTTCTTCCTAGGCTATCCATGTCAGCCAATGTTTCTTCTTATACGCTCACCTTTAAAACAAAAAGAAAACTGATACGTCCTGAAAATGAAGATCACACTTTAGCCGGATTTGGATATGAACCAAGAAGGTTACTAAAACTTCTGGAACTGAGATGGAATGAAAGGATCGTCAGGAGGTGTGGAATGACTTATGATATTCCAGATCTAAAGGCTAACCACCTAAAGAAGATAGATTGTAAGGCTGACCATCAAACGAATCAAAGAAGAATTGGCTAAACCACCAAGTCAACAACCAATGTTCAAACCCAATAAACAAGCTAAGAACTCTCTCTCACTCAGAGAAAAGAAATAAAACTCAAAATTTCTGCTTATTATTAATCTGGAAGAAATGGTGTTTATATAAAGTACAGATGTGGAACCTAAAGAGCTTGCATGAAAGTAAAGGTCAAAAATAGCTTAGAAAAACATGAAAATTGACTAAGACTGAAATAAATAGGTTGAATAACCCTTGGGCTTCATTTTCACGCGCATTGGTTGATATGACCCTTCAGCTACTCGGGCACAGGAAGTTTGCCCGGTCAGCTGTGCGTTTGGCTCGGTGAAACGTGATCATCATCGAGAAAAAAAAGTTTGGCTAGGTCAAATGGGGAAGTGCCATGATCGAACTTCATCATATCTTCAAAGGAAAGGTTACTGAAGTTTTTCCCTAGAGGAAACACGTTTGGATCACGCCAAATGGAATCGGATGCTGAACATCGAGTTTTAGCCCTGTCGGTTCGGGACGCAAATGGTACACGGGATGCGGTATGATCGGGAATGCTGAAGTCTCGATCATCAAAGGATATATCCCGAGCAAAGTGAAATGTGACTCGAGAGAAATGTTCTCCATCTGATTTAGCCCGGGAAAAGTCATGGTGGTTGCTCAGTCTGAGATCTTCCCGGTGAGCTGAACTAGTATCGGGCAAACACCCGATAATGATACGGTCCGAATTGATGCTGTCTTGATCATCTCCCAATCCAGTCCATGCCATGGCTATTCTGTCTCGAGCAATCTCCTTCTTTTGGTCCATGACCCGAGAGAAGTAACCTCTTAACTCTGATTTCTCAAGTGGATTATCCTTCTCATGGGGTTGCTCCATCCGTGCATCATAATGTCTCGATGCATTGATCCGTGGTGCATCATTCCCTCCCTCTTAAAAAAGATTTGGCCTCAAATCTGGAACATCAAAAGGAAAAAAGTTAGAAACATAGGAATCAAAGGAGGGACAATGCTCACCTTGAGATTGGTCCGGTTTTGGATTTGAAAGAGATTCTTCTTTGTTTGCTGCATCCTTTGCTTCTTTCAGTTGCAAGCTTCTGAAATTTTGAACTTCAGCCTGTGAAATCAAATCATTCCTACTCGGATTTTTCAGTTGCAAAGCAGTTAGTTGAAAACATGATTGATCAAGAATTAATTCGGATTGAAAAAAAGAAAATATATAAATACCTTCACAAGACATCAAACCTGCCAATGACTCATTTTTATAATCATCGAAAATTGGCAATGGGTGTGAGTGCTCTTCCTTCCCTGGCTTGGTTTCAACTTCACCACAATCCATAGTCACCAACGGTTTCTGCCTATGGCATTTGTTAGCATAGTGACCAATCCTTTGGATTTTGAAACACCTGGTTACATGAGCTTTACTTGTTGTTTTCACACCCTGGCTTTTATCAAAAGAAGAAGATACATCAGTTTAAAAACCGGTATTTGATTGAGAAGAAAACTTACCCTGTTTTAAAGTATTCGGTTTTGGTGCAGAAGAAGTTTTTCTTTTGAGTTACTGAATAGCAAAAATTACTTTGTGCAGCATCTTTTCCAAACTGGCATAAGTCTGAAACTCATTCTTATCCAAAATATCACGGCTGCTCCTTCTGGCTTTCTTTCCCTCATTTTCTTCTTACCGGATCTATCTTTTCCTCTGGTTTCTTCTTTGTTCTGTTATAGGCTATTCTTGCACAAAATAAAACTTTTCAAAAGCAAAATGTTTCTTGTTCAAATTTGATTGTTTACTTTCAAATAAGGACTTAGATGAATATTTAAATTTGTCTTGTTGTGGGAATTTCTCCAGGTTTGATTTCTTTTGAAGACCAAACATCTTAACCTGAAAAATTCACTAAAGAAACGAATTAGCAAATAAAAACTCTCACTCCTTTTTATTTTTTTCTAACTTTCCTCACCCACACAAGTATTTATCTCTCAGTTTTGCAGTGATCACTCAGAGTTCTTTTCACTGATTCAAATGATGATAGGCAGTCAAAACTCAGCAATCAAAAACCAAAACAACTTTGTGGTAAAAGAAAGAAGAGAGATGAAGATGAATATGAAGATGAAAAGATTTGGTTGTGGATCCGCCTTAATTGATCAAGGCCAGATTTCTCCTCGGCCAGCAGGATTTCTCTTCCACCACTCCCCTTGGATTACTCTTCAGTAGTGATTCAAGCACCCAAAATCTTTTTCTTTTTTTTTTGAATTTTCTTTGTTTTTTTTTAAAAAACAAAATATGGATGATCACAAGGGAATATGATCAGCCCGGATCCAAAAAAGAAATTTTTATGGAAGATGAGAAGATGAAAATAAGAAATAGAAAACAAAGCAGCCAAAGTAGCTCTGATACCAAATTGATACGTCCTAAAAATGAAGATCACACTTTAGCCGGATTTGGATTTGAGCCAAGAAGGTTACTAACACTTCTGGAACTGAGGTAGGATGAAAGGATCGTCAGGAGGTGCGGAATGACTCCTAATATGCCAGATCTAAAGGCTAACCACTTAAAGAAAATAGATTGTAAGGCTGACCACCAAATGAATCAAACAAGAATTGGCTAAACCACCAAGTCAACAAGCCATGTTCAAACCCCAATGAACAAGCTAAGAACTCTCTCTCTCACTCAGAGAAAAGAAATAAACCTCAAAACTTTGCTTATTATTAATCTGGACAAAATGATGTCTATATAAAGTACAAATGTGGAAGCTAAAGAACTTGCATGAAAATAAAGGTCAAAATAGCTTAGGAAAACATGAAAATTGAGTAAGACTGAAATAAATGGGTTGATTGACCTTTGAACTTTATTTTCACGTGCATTGGTTGATATGACCCTTCAGCTACTCGCGCGCAGGAAGTTTGCCCGGTCAGCTGTGTGTTTTGTTCAGTGAAACATGATTATCATCGAGCAAAAGAAGTTTGGCTCGATCAAATAGGGAAGTGCCATGATCGAACTTCATCATATCTTCAAAGGAAAGGATACTGAAGTTTTGCCCTAGAGGAAACACGTTTGGATCACGAAAAATGGAATTAAATGCTGAACATCAGGTTTTAGCCTTGTCGGTTCGGGATGTGAATGGTACATGGGATGTGGTATGATCGGAAATGCTGAAGTCTCGATCATTGATGGATTTATCCCGGATCATTGATGCTGTCTCAATCATCTCCCAATCCAGTCTGTGCCATGGCTATTTTGTCTCGAGCAATCTCCTTCTTTTGGTCCATGACTCGAGAGAAGTAACCTCCAAACTCCGATTTCCCGAGTAGATTATCCTCTTCATGATGTTGCTCCATCCGTGCATCATGGTGTCTTGATGCATCGATCCGCGGCGCATCAAAAACTCAATAGAACCAATATATGAAGCATTCTAATATCTATAATCCGATAGGCTCAGATGTTTCCTTGACCTCTATTCCCCCCTTCTTTCTTCCGTCAACCCACCGTATTGCTTTTCTTTTTTTGGGAAATTTGGTGAGATGGTAAGTTTTAAGTTTATAATTGGTAAAATGGGATAGCTTAAGTTTTAATTTGGAAAGTGGGTAAATCACTATTTTGTTTAGTTCTCACCCCTTAACAAACTTCTATATTTACATACATGTCATTCACCCAAATAATAACTCACCCACTAATTATTCATTATTTTCCTTTTTTTATTCATGGACTTCTTTCTCTTTTTTTTTTCTGGGGAGATTCCGACCAATAGAAAGTCCAATTACTAGAAAGCAAATCCGATTCTTAACTCCAATTCTGTGTACTGATTTTGAAATTCTAATTTCTCAAAATCTGAGTGAAGGATGAACATGACAGATGAAGACGAAGAAAAATTTATAGGAAAGATGAACACGACAGCGGAGCAACGATTACTGACTTGAGCAATTTTGCAGCATGAGTAAGAGATAAGGGTGAACAATTTAGTAAAGGATTATGTTGATATAAACAAATTTTTAAAAATCGTATGTTGACTTCTGCGCTATATTTGTTATCTGATTGCCGTAGCGGTCAGAAACCAAACGAAAGCACAAGTTTCAAGCCGTGGATCCCAACCTGGTTTCCTTGATTACCCTAAACTCTTCACTAACCACAATCAGAAACGGCTGAAACATATAGCTAACTGATATACAGTAAAAGACAAACCTTAAAGAAAAATCAAACAAACGATTTTTTTGCTGAGTTCTTAGGTGAATTTATGTCCTTTAGAACCGATATACCCTTATCATTGCATTCTCTCCTATTGGCTGGACATCTGGTAAGACCAAGAAGAAGTCTCCAGGAGAAAAGTTACAACATGGTACAATAATAAAGTAATTGATTCGCTTTCTTCAAATCCTGTGGTGAATTAAGATCAAAATCATGAGCCGAAAATATTTTTTTATGTTTTAGGTACGAGGTTCCATATAGTGAGCATTAGGTCTGGGCATTCGGGTATTCGATTTGGTTCTGGGTATAATCTGATCGGTTCCGGTTCTTTTGGGTTGGGAGATTTTGTACCCATATAGATACCGATTGTATTTCGAGTCGGTTCCGGATCGGATCCAATCGGTTTCGGTTCGGTTCGGTTAGAGAAATGAAAAACCGAAAAGTACCAAAATAAAATGGGTATATATGCCAATCGGTTCGGTTCGGGTAATTATATCCGAATATACCTGAAAACAATCCGAATAGTAACCAAAAACCGAAAAATAAAACAATAACCGAAAGCAAACAACATGAAAACATGACTAAAATAGTCAAAATTACCACTTTCAAATGCCAAGTACAAACCAATACTAAAATAAAGTACGAAATACAAAAAATTCACACACACAAAAGTTCATCACATAGAAATACTTGAACTTTCTCCTTTATAAATGATAGCCACTTCCTAGTCACGTACTTGAACTTCATATTTGAACTTTATCCTATTTGTAATCAAGAAGAAAAGAATCAAACGTTCAGATTCAATGGCCAATACATCAATACCTCAATCGTATACAATGAAACATACAAATATACGATGCTAATTACCTCATCCTCATGGTCAATGACTCGATGCTAGTTGAATTCAGGATGATACTCTGAAAAAAATGAAAGTGTATAAGATTTCAAATCAAAATTGATAAATCATATTAAACCATACTTTCAAAAGACATAAATTACCTCTTAGAAGTTCATCTTGGTCCTCCACCTCAGAAAGAAGTTGTTGAATTGTAACCACTCCTTTTTCATTAATATGAATCTCGCATTTCAACCACTGTTCAGTGCACATCAGAACTTCAACCATATACGGTGTCAAACAGCTCTTAGAAGGGTCTAATACTCTCCCACTTGTGATGAATGCAGATTCGGATGCTACTGAGGACACTTGCATTGCAAGTATGTCCCTCGCTACAAGAGATAACACTGGATACTTGGGACTGTTTCTCCTCCACTAATCTAAGACGTCATATTCAGTATCTTTCATTAGCTTTGGACGTTCAATAGGCTCTTGCAAGTACAACTCCAACTTGTTGATGGATTCAGGAATTCCAGATTCTTTCACAAGCTCATCATAGAGGCTATCCATCCTTCATAACCGACCCCATTAATAAGAACACTTGTATCCACCACTTCATCTCTACACTGATCTTGAGATGATGTTCCTTGTGTCTGAGAAGAACTAGCACCACTAGCGTTTTTGTTAATCAAACTGTACTCATCAAACAAATCCTTCAAGATCTTTGTGACTGAATCAGATAGAAGCTTATGGTCGATGCTATCTTTGCCATAAAGCTTCTCAAAACACAGATCAGCAAATTTCATCTTCTTACGTGGGTCAAAAACACTTGCTACTATCATAAACTTATTCATCTCACGATTTTGAGAATTACCAGTTTCACTTGTATCTTCCCAAAAAGGATTCCAGTACTTTTTCAATTTTGTCATCATAGCTAATGCTTTGTACCTTAACTCTTCATCACGACCTTGACAAGTACTTATAGAACTGATATTTCTAGTGATGGTAACTATCTCTGCATATATCTTATGAGCTGTAACCGAAGTTGAAGCTGAAAGACTCAAAGTTGAATTATAAAAGATGACAAGGAAGTGAATTAACCTCTCAATTTCTTCCCAATCATCTTCAAATGGTGGTCCGACCCTCTTCTTCCCATTCACTGTTTCCAGAAAATAGTCATTATACGGTTTATCTTCAGCCTCCATTTTATCAAATGCAACTCTGAACTTCATTGCTTGATCTAGCATGAGATAGGTGGAATTCCATCTAGTTTTCACATCTAAAGGCAAGTTTCCCCTTGTAATCTTTCCTGACTCCACACGAAACTCGAAGGACTTAAGTCTGTTGTTTGAAGACCTGACATACTGAATTCCATAACGAACAGATTCAATAGATGCATCTATCTCCATCAGTCCCTCCTTCACAATCAAATTGAGTATATGAGTCGAACACCTTAAATGCATATAAGCACCTTTAAGCACCAAAGCATCATCCCCAACTGAACTGAATCCTTCCTTAAACTTCTTCATAGCAGATGAATTAGCAGTCGCATTGTCAACTGTGATGCAGAAAACCTTCTTTATGTCCCACTCTGCTAGACACTCAAAAAGAACCTTAGAGATTGTAGATCCTTTGTGATCTTGAATGTTCTTAAACCCTATTATGAACTTCCTTAGCCTCCAACTAGAATCAACAAAGTGTGCTGTGATTACCATATAACTCGCTGAGGTATGGGGTGCAACCCATATATATGTAGTCAGCGACATCCTTTGCTTAGTCTGGCTAAGAATATTCTTCAGCTTTGCTTTCCTAGCAACAAACATCTCAACAACATCTCTAGTGCAAGTTCTCCGAGAAACTGGTGGATAAAGGTTCACCCTAGAACAGAAATGTCTCCACCCTAAGCTCTCTACAAAAGCTAATGGCAATTCCGCTAATACTATCAATTCATTTGTTGCATCCCTAACTAGTTTTTCAGAGACCTTACATACACCCAAACTACCATCCTCATCAGTATTCAAAACAGTTTGATTTTTGAACTTATTTGCAGCTTGCCATACCATGAACCCTTTGCAAGTCTCAAGATGTTTCCTCAGATTCGATGTTCCAGACCTCGTTCGACAACCCATTTCTTTCCCACAATAGTTGCAGTTGCATTTGTCATAATTATCCTTTTGCCTGGTGTAGTGTTGCCAAACCCAAGATCTTGGCTTTTTCCTTGAGCCTAAACCAGAACCGGAGCCACCTGCATTGTCTTTCTCTTTCCTCTTTCCTTTATTTCCAGTTTCAGGGGTTGGTGTTTCAACATCCTCATCTGTATGGTCTTCATCATCTTCATCCACTTTCATCATTGTTTCGAATAGGTGTGTTACAAGATGCCATCTACATCAAAATGAAAACAAAGGGAACATACAAACAGAAGCTTTAATCACACATTATAAACACACACATATGAATCAATAATCGATGAACATCAAAATTCATAAGCTAAAACCAATTCAAATAATCAACAAAGCAACAAAATTGAAAGCAATACAAGTGATCGAGTATGATATATGAAGTTACAAACATAAAAGAATGACAAAGACAGATCATGCCATCATGAGGAACTGGCAAACACACATCATGATGAACTCGCATTGAGAAATTAATTTAAAAGTCCAAAAATAAGTTCATTAGATTCAAATAGATCATGACTCATGACTAGCCCTACTCATGACGAAGACACAGAGAATTAGAGAAACATAGAAGAGAAATCGAGAATCAAGACTCAAGAGATACCTCCGACTGGTTTCTCGATGAAGCTAACGGTGGTGACGAGAGAGACCCTGCGGCAAACTTAGAAAAGGATTCCAGCTTTCTGTGTAGATATTTCAGATCGGCTTTAAGTTAGGCAAATGGGGGAAACTCAATCGACGGAGTAGGGTTAGTGTATTTACTCTATAGTAGGTTCTTTCGGTTATCCAATCGGTCTCGGGTAGGAACCGATACCAAACCGAACCGATCGGATAGTAAACTTAGGATCCATTGGTTCTTAGTGCATATACCATAACCGATCCGAATCGGTTATTTTGGTTCGGTTTCGGTTCGGGTATTCGGGTCCGGGTTTTATGCCCAGGGCTAGTGAGCATAGCAGCTTCACAAAGCTTAAAGATTTTGTGAAACAAGGGTTGCCTGAAGTTATCACACCGAGTGTTAACAACGATGGACCTGACTCTGCAGCTGCAATTGTGTTTATGTTGGTTACTTAGATCTCAGTTGTATAACATTGGTGATTAAGCTCATTGGCTGCTCAAGTTTGCAACAAATGGCAAGCCTCATTGACTACCGATAGTGTGTCAAAGATCATCAAAGGAAGTAGATAATATCAAGTTAGCAGCAATATGTAACTA
This sequence comes from Sisymbrium altissimum, assembly GCA_900406495.1. Classification (NCBI taxonomy): domain Eukaryota; kingdom Viridiplantae; phylum Streptophyta; class Magnoliopsida; order Brassicales; family Brassicaceae; genus Sisymbrium; species Sisymbrium altissimum. The sequence goes on along the minus strand of OVBI01002413.1, from coordinate 1,202 downwards.
CGTGATTATATATTGTTTTCCTCACAAAGTCCAACAAGTTAGTGTCATGAAACGTTTTTCTTGTATCAACTTCTTTGATCTCATTTCCTCAAAAGAACAAATATCTCTTTATAATGGTCTTGTGCTTGTTGAGGATGGAAAAAAATGGCTACAAAATTACAGAATTATCCACCACTTTTGAAAGTTATAGATGAGTATGAAGCTGATATTATGCGATTGTGCCTGATAAATTCTTATATTTCATTTTTTTTCATTGATCATCTTGTACACTCTATATGTTGTATTCCACTTATAAACATCATTTTAGCACACTACTCATAATTATGAGTTTCATATTAGCTTTTTAGCTAAGGTCTTAATTGTTGGATCATGTATATAGTTGTTCATTCACATTAGGATTTTAGAATTTGCTGTAAAAAGATTGTTAAAGAATTGGATGAGGAATCTTTTTTTTTTTTTTTGTTAGTTCATGATTAATATTGACTTTTCTTTTTTTTTTCAAATTTATCCATTAAACAAAAAGTTTATGTGATGCTTATTTTCGATGTCTAAATTAATAGATATTTTAATAATATATTTTCCAAAAGTATTAGTTTCATTTAATTTGATGGATGTGTCAATTTGGATTTAATTTGTGTTGTTTTGATTAGGAATCATTTGTTTAGTTCAAAGGGAGATTAATGCCAAGTATTTCAGGCAACCAACAGTTTGAGTACACAGTCAACCCATTGTAAACAACAACAACAAAAAATCAAAATAGAGTTCAAGTAAACAAATTCTGAAAATTAAACCAACAATTTAGACTGCATTAAAAAATTATACTTCAATCAGCCATAAGTATACAACTACAAGTGTATAGCTAGAAACAGTAAGTGTACATTTATGTGCAGCTATAAGTGTATGTATATATATAGCTGTAAGTGTATAAACCACAAGTATACAGCCGTAAGTGTATAGCCACAACTATAGAATCGTAACTGTATATCCGTAAATATATGTAAGTGTACAATCATAAAGTATATAGTACACAATTTATTGTTTATAATCGTTATTACACAATCTACTATATATTAAAAAAGAAGCAATTACAGGTTATTTTGATGATGTGTCATTCACTCATTTTTTCAGATATTTTTTTATTTATTTTTTATTTTTTTTATCCCTATTGCCAAACAACTAAAAATCAGTTATAGATATTTTAA
>OVBI01002412.1:0-20397 GCA_900406495.1 Sisymbrium altissimum | reverse complement strand
CGTTATGAAGTATTCTCATTGAAACTCATTCCACGTGCACAAAATCAAAAGACGGATAAATTAGCACGCAGTGCTCGAGTCCACCCAACAGCAATGACGTATATCGATGCAATTTCACCAGCTTGGATTGATCACCTTCCTTAAATTTTTTTTTTAATTCAAAAGCTTGTCGTCAAAAAAAAAATATATATATATATATAAACTTTGAATATATGCTATTAAAAGCATGAATTTTAGATGTAGATATTTTAAGTATGTACTTTTGTTCACTATTTTTATAAGCATTAAGCTTCGTAAAATAGCCAAAATGAACATGAAACTACCATATTTAATATAACTATTAACATTTATTAAATGAGTGGCTAAACAACAACATCGTTTCGGTTTCTTTGCCAAAATGATCAAAACGTTACCACATTTTAAAAACTCATATAAATTTCAGTACATTGATTTGTAAAATCATGAGCGGTTAACATCTCTTCCTCGTCTCGTGATAGTTTAAGATATTATGATAACTCTTCCTGAGCATTATTTATCTGTAAAAACAAGAGAATATTTAAAACATACAAACTGAAAAAAAATAGATATTCAAATGGTAAAAATTAACCTAAGTGCTCACAAGAAGATTCATTTTTGTCTTGAGTTTCTAATGTAAATCAATTTGGAAAATACACATTAAAAATATGTATAAATAAAAATTAAATTATTGTTCTTCAACCTGATGAGCTTTTTTCCTTTTTTTTAATTAATTTTAACTCAAAAAGGTTAGTTTTCTGATAATTAAAGTTTCCTACTTAATTTAAATTTTTATTTTTATATATTTACAGTAGATTTGAAGTATCAGCAAAACTATGGGATGAAAAAGTAGAACAAGTAGAAAACAAATATGGTACTGTTGTAAATGAAAATGACAACAGCATTGTCATCATCACAAGTGTTTTAATCAAAATATACTAGGGTGTAATTTGTTTGCAGCATCTTCTGGAACTAAGTTTTATCTTAATGATTTTGATCATGTTACTATTTTCGGCAAAAGTAATATAATAGTTTCTTATTATTATTTAAAAGATTTAGTAAAACTTAGTTATTTAAATTCAAATTAATATAAAATTTTTGTTTAACGTTAAATAAGTTTTTATTTGTTTAATGTTGAATGTAATAATTTTAATATTTTCAGAAAAATATCATCATAGCAACAATGAATCCAACTAATTAGTACAAAATCATGAAAAGTATCAATAAGATTATTAAAGATTTTTACATGTGATGTAAAAGTAATAATAATATATATAAAGAAATGAAATCTTAATGTTCAAAAAAGATTGTTTTTTCTACTGATTATATAAAATTTATTTTTCTACCTTAATCTTTAAAAGGAAAATAATACTTATTTCTCCTCTTTTTTTCTTTTGCCGGCTAAATTTTCATTCAATTATATCGAAATAGATGAAGTCTTACAGAACTACATAACATAAATTATTAGACAAGCAGCTATGTGCGCCATATTCTGAAAAACAGTACAAAGAAATAAGATTCACCATGCGGTCTGGTCGAGAACGCCTTACTCGCTAATGAATACTTATATTCATAATATTTCTTCAAATACTCTTTTGCTCCAATACGATTCTTGTACCTTTCTTTATCTTCTTGAGGTTTTTCCTTAATCATATTATAGTAAAACCTATTACGGCTGATACTAGCCCTGGATGTACGACCATCTGATGCCAATTAGTCCGCATCAAAGTCTTTATAATCTTGCCCTGATATAATCGGATAGCACCGTACGGATTCCTTTATTCCAAAGATCACCACGAGATTGCTGTATAAAAGTATAATTTGCTTCTAATAGAATGATTATGTCAATGATTCCAGGATCAAAACACCAAATGATATCTCCGTACCAGGGGATAGGAGACACATCACCGGTTTTAAATAGGACATTCCACCGATAAATATAAAAATCACTGGACATAACAATTCTACTCTGAGAGACATGATAAATATATCGTAAAGATATAACGAAAAAGAAGGAAATAAACCTAAATAAAGCATTTGTGGGTGATATGCCATGAACACTTTGCAAGTTGAGATGAGAAGTGCTCCCCTTTGATTTCATAAAGCCAGTCACCAGCGCTTGTAACAGTAGATGATTACAAGCCGCCATCTGTATAAGATTCCTATCTATCACCACAATTATTATGAAGGATTAGATCGGAACTGAAACTGTCAAAACCGTCGAGGAGTCAACAAATTTTCTTCAACTTGAAACACCAGAGTCAAGTACTGGTGTTTAATCGCAGCAATGAAATGAATTAAAATCTCTGAGAAGAAGAGAAAAACAGTCACAAAGTTGTGATTCTTCAAAACAAATATCTTCAGAGAATTTAATGGGATTGAAGTTACAGAGAGAAGGAGATGAAGAGGAAGAGTACGGCCAACATCGGAGTCGACGCCGGCCGGCGTAAATTACAGAAAAAAAAACCGAAAGTGAAGATCGCTTAAAGAATCACCCTTGAGGGAAAATTGAAAGGACGTCTTTTTAGGTATTACCTATTTCTTCTTATAAATATAAATATTTTAATAGTAATTTTCTATTTTAAAAAGATCTCAAACGAAAAGGATTACAAATCTTACTATAAACGAAATTATAATAATATTTTAAGAGAATATAATTTAACAAAAAAATTTAGAAAAACAAATTTTTTATGTAAATATTTTTTTAATTGTAAAATATAGATATCTAAATTTTTTTGAGAGCATTCATTAAAAGTTTAATTTATTCATAAATTATATGTTAGTTTTATATGGTATTATAATATTTAAAATCAAACTTAAAACTTTTTCTTTATTTAGAGGCTTTACTATTCAGAATATTTAATGTTTTATGTGTTTTCGGATAATTTAACTATGGATTATAATAAATCATTTTTAATAATTTTACATGAATTTTAATATTAATATTTAATTTTAACCCGTCTATCAGATAGGTCTTTATCTAGTTAGATATAAATTTCTATTAAATAAAAAATTGTTAAAACATGTTTTAGAATATTATATGATCTACTAGTAATTATCAGTAACTTCTCAAATCTTGAAGTTTGTCAACATGATTTGATTTATTTTCGTAATTGAAAATTTTATATAAATTTAATATTACACAATAAAATTTAAATATCACATTTGAAACTACCAGAAATTCTAAAAATTTAAAATATAATTATTCTATTCACTACAAGAAAACAGGACTATTACGACGGCAATTTTTGTCCCTCAACCGTTGTAAACTCTGTTTACGAAGAATTAGGGACAAAAGCATAATCGTTGTAAACTGATCGTCGTAAAATGTATTTCAATGTAAATTCTTCGTAAAGTTTTGCAACGAGAAATTTTCGTCATAAAAGCCTTGTAAAGCATTACGTCGTAAAAACGTTGTAAATTAGGGAGGAGATAGAAATGTTGTACTTTCGTCGTAAAGTGTTTGACTTAAAAACGTTGTTAAGTGTACAACGATTTAGAGACGAACTGTTTTACAACGAATTAGGGACGATTTATTTTATAACGAATTAGAGACGAACTATTTTACAACAAATTAGAGACTAATATATTTTACAACGAATTAGAGATGAATATTCTTACAATGAATTAGAGACATACTTGCTTACAATGAATTAAGGACGAATTTGTTTACAACCAATTAAGGACATATTTTGTTTTTATTATATAATTATAAAAACATAAATTTATATAATTATAAATTTTTATAATTATTAATAAAATATTTAAAAAATCAAAAATCAAAAATAAAAATTATATTTAAAATATTTAAATAGTTTTTACAAAACATTAATTAGAATAAAAAAAGTTTATCGGATCAGTTCATCGAATATATCCGCGCTACGGTTTTCTTCTTCCTCCGCCATTCTATGGTTTAAATCGACATCTTCGTGCGTCGAAGGTCCGACATCCTCAAGCGAAGACGGCATCCCGAGGTTCCGACGTCTCTGCCGAAATGCAGCCATCGCATGTGGATTACCCGATCTAAATCTGAATTCCATTCTAAATCTAAATTCCAATCTAATTCTAAATTTAGTCTTAATTACTAATTATTTCCATCCTAATTACTAACTTAAACTAACTAATTATTTAACTAAAACTAAATAATTATATGACAAAAAGGAGAGAGAGAGAAGAGGGATGCACCTATAGAGAGAGGAGAGGAAAAGAGGAATGAGCAATGGGTTGGAGAAATCATTTGGGTTTATATAGAAGACATTTTCGTGGTAAAACGGTCATTATTTACGAGGCTCTTACGATGAAATCGTCGTTACCGAGTTGCAAAGAGATTCGTCGTATGGGAGTTGCAAAGAAAAAAAAAATTCGTCGTAAACGAGTTACAAAAAAAAAAAATCATTGTAAAGGAGTCAAAAAAGCAAAATTACAACGGATTCCAAACAATTTCTTTTAGTTTAGGGTTTAGGGATTGGCTATTGGGTTCCTAAATCGATTTAGGGAATTATTTTTATATAAAGAAAATATAGATAATATAAATGTGTTTGATTCGAATTAAATTTTAATATAAGAATCAAACTTTTTTTCTTATAATTTTGGATAGTAAACAAAACATAGATAATATAAATGTGTTACAAATTATAAGATCAAATTCTTAAACTTCATTCTCATAATTTTAAAGTTTTCATACATATCAAACACACTCAGTCGGATTTATTATCATCTTAACTACTATATATTTATTTATTTAATATACATCAATTTTACAATATAACTATAATATAAAGTTTATATATTAACTAGTATAGTTAAAAATTAGTAAAGATGTTAGTTTCTGAATAAATTAGTTTAACAAGAGATGCAGCCTATTTCGTCATAACGGAGTTGAAAAAAAAAGAACAAAAAACAAAAAAATTCGTCGTAAAGGGGTCGCAAAAAAAAAAAAATCGTCGCAAAAGGGACGCAAAAAAAAAAATTCGTCGTAAAAGGGTCGCAAAAAAAAAAAGATTTGTTGTAAAGGGGTCGCAAAAAGAAAAAATTCATCGTAAAAGGGTCGCAAAAAAAAAACAGATTCATCGTAAATGAGTCGCAAAATTGCAACGGATTCCCAACGATCAGTTCCAGTTTAGAGTTTAGGGATTGGCTGCTGGATTCCTAAACCGATTTAGGAAATTATTTTTACATAAAGAAAATATAGATGATATAAATGTGTTTGATTCAAATAAAATTTAATATAAGAAACAATTTTTTTTATATAATTTTGGATAGTAAAAAAAACATAGATAATATAAATGTCTTATAAATTATAAAATCAAATTTCTTAAATTTCATTCTTATAATTATAAAATTTTCATGCGTATCAAACACACTCAGTCGGATTTTTCATCATCTGAACTACCATCATCGTCATCACATTCTTCGTTTTCATCAAACTCATCTCGATCATTACCATCAGTGTTGTTATCATCAAGGAGATCTTCGCATTCTCAGTTTAGTGGATCAATTAGCACAATTTCTTTTGTTGTTTGTTCGGGTGCTTATATATCCGTACATGAATCTTCTTGTAAGGGTGATTATAAAACATTATGTCATTTTTTAAAAACTATTTCAACTTTTTCTTGAAATTTTTTTAAACTATAAAATTAGCTAAATAAGATGAATTACATATATTTTAATTTGAGTGCAAAACTATATATTAATTATATAATTATATTTTATTTGATATTCTTTTAGTAAATACATAATTAAAAAAGCTTCACATAAGAATAAGAAACAGTTCTAAAAATGACGATTGCATACTTATAGATAAATTTAAGAGGTTAAAATATTATAATCCAAGTGTAACATGCCAGTATTTATAAGATGTAATATATATATTAAAAAATAAATTTTGAGATAGAGGATAAATAAAAAAATTTAATAAATGAAAATTAGAAATTAAGATTAAAATATTGTTAAATATATTAAAAAGACAAACTATTAGGTAATTGTTAAAATTATAATAACTTTAATGAAATACTATAAATGTAAGTACGCAATTCATTGATAATATGTAAATTTAATGATTAAATCGATTGTAATTTTTTAAATATATAAATTATTATTATTATAAATATAAATATAATATTTTAACAATTATTGTTGATTTTATATTATAAACAAAAAAAGAGTAAAAAAATTAAATTGCATTTCTTAGAGTAAATTATAAGCCAAAAAGGTTTAAAGTAATAACAAAGTCATTTACCTTTTTTAAGAAATCATAAACAAAAAATTAAGTTTTCTGAAATTTTCTTTTCTGAATTTTTCGTTTTATGAATTGATTTAAATTGGAATAAAATTAATTTTATTTTCTACTTTTAATTTTCAGAAATTTTCTTCACTAATTTTCTTTTTATAAATTGCTTTAAATTGGAAAAGGTTAATTTATTTTTCTATTTTCTGAAATTTGCTTTTCTATTTATCTTTATAAATATAAAAATTTCAATAATAATTTTATATTTTTAAAAAATCTCAAACGAAAAGGATTACAAATCTTACTATAAACGGATTTATAATAAATATTTGAAGAAAATATAATTTAATAGAAAAATTTAGAAAAACAAAATTTTTTATTTAAATTTTTTTTAACTGTAAAATATAGACATCTAAATTTTTTGAGAGAATTCTATAAAATTTTTATGTATTCATAAATTATATGTTAGTTTTATATGGTATTATAATATTCAAAACCAAACTAAAATTTTTTCTTTATTTAGAGGCTTTACTATTCAGAATATTTAATGTTTTATGTATTTCTAGGATTTTTTAACTATGGATTATAAAAAATTATTTTTAATAATTTAATATGAATTTTAATATTAATTTTTAATTTTTACCTACCTATCAGGTAGGTCTTTATCTAGTTAAATATTAATTTCTATTAAATAAGAAATTATTAGATCATGTTTTAGAGTATTATATGATCTACTAATAATTATCAGTAACTTCTCAAATCTTGAAGTTTGTCAACATGATTTGATTTATTTTAGTAATTGAAATTTTTATATAAAGTTAATATTGCACAATAAATTTTAAATATCACATTTGAAACTACCAGAAATTCTAAAAATTTAAAATACAATTATTCTATTATAAAACATTATGTCATTCTGTAAAACTATTTTAATTTTTTTCTTCAAATTTTTTGAAACTATAAATAATAAGATTTACATAGATTTTAATTCGAGTGCAAAACTATATATTAATTATATAAGTATATTTTATTTTGATATTTTTTTAGCAACTACATAATTAAAAAAAAAACTTCATATAAGAATAAAAAATAGTTTTAAAAACGACGAATGCATACTTATAGATAAATTTAAGAGGTTTTTTTTTTTTTTTTTTTTTGATAAACTATTTAAGAGGTTAAAATATTAGAATCAAGTGTAACATGCTAGTATGTAAGATGTAATATACATATTGAAAAATAAATTTTGAGATAGAGGATAAATCAAACGAATTTAATAAATCAAAATTTATAAATTTAGATTAAAATTTTGTTAAATATATTAGAAAGACAAACTATTGGGTAAAATAAAAATATTATAAATGTAAGTACCTAATTCATTGATAATGCGTAAATTTAATGATAAAATCGATTATAATTTGTAAATATATAAATTATTATTATTATAAATATAAAAAATAATATTTTAATAAATATTGTTGATTTTATATTATATTTCAACAAATATGTAGTGTAGGTGAAAAATCTAATCTTAACTAAACCTAATACTTTTCAGGCTGGGGATAATACCACAACCTTTTTTATTTTTCTTTTTGCAAATTAATATCTTTAACTTATTGTTAAGATACAATCAAAATGGACGTTGACAGGTTTATCACATCTGACCCAATAACTCCATCTAATCCAGACCCAAACAAGCTCAACGGTAACCTGAAGAAGTTTAATGTTTGCAACGTACAACAGAGAAAGCAGAGTACGGATGTCAACAAAGCAGCAACTTGTGGTTCAATTCTCTCTGATCAATACGTTCCTCTCTTATCTCTAGAATGCATCTAGATGTTAAATAGAGTATCTTCTCTGCAGTCAAAAGCTTCTCGAGTCCATCAATTGTCAGATCCCTGGCCCTCCCAGCTTCTGTAACTGTTGCTGTTAAAGGTGTTGCTGTTCAAACAGCAAAAATCCCCATTTTCAGGCTTGGAGCTGCACTGATCAACTCATTATCTCGTGGATCCTTGGAATCCTAATTGAAGAAGTCCTGAGTACGGTTCATAGTTTGCCTACCTTATCAGCGGTTTGGCTCTATCTTGCTGACAACTACACAGAGTTTTCTAGCTAGAGAGTTTGAGCTTTGTCGTACTCTGCAACTCATTTCTGAAAAAGGTAAAGACTATTGCACCTATTGTCGTGAGTTCAGAGCTGTCAGTGACAAATTTAGCTCCATTGGAACGCCTATACATGAGGCCATGAAGGTTTTTCTTTCCTCAATGGTTTGGGTAGAGAATATGATCCTATAACAACTGTTATACAAAGTTCCATATATCATCTTCCTATACCGACTCTCAATGACGGGATCTCTGAAGTTTCCGGTTATGATGACAAATCAAGTCTTATGAGCTTACTAAAGATGTTACTCTGACTCTGACCTTTCAGACTCAGAGATCTGGCTACAACAACTCTAATCAACGAGGCCGTGGTTCTTTTAACTCCAGATTTGGTAACAAAGACTGTGGAGGTGGTTTTTTTACAAGTGGTCGAGGTTTTTTTTTAACAAGTTAACAACTCAGGTTACCAATAGTCTTCTGGTGGCTCCAATAACTCTCGTCTTGTTTGTCAGATATGTGGTCGTACTGGTCATTTTGCTCTTAAGTGTTGGAACCGATTTGATGCCTCTTACCAAAGTGATGATGCTCCAAATGCCCTGAGTGCACTTCATGTTGCTGACAGTACTGGACGTGAATGGGTTGCTGACTTTGGAGCTTCTGCTAATATCACTTCCACTACTGCTCCCCTGACTACTACTGCACTGTACTCTGATCCTGAAAACGTTGTGGTTGCAGATGGAACATTTCTCCCTATCACTCATGTCGAGTCGATTACTCTCACCACTTTTACAGGTAGTATTTCCCTCAATGATATCCTCATATGTCCCTCAATACAGAAATCATTATTCTATATATCTAAACTGTGTGATGACTACCTGACTACCTATGTGGAGTCTTTTTTTATGTTAATGGTATTTATATGATAGACCTGCAAACTCAGAAAATGGTGACCAAGAGACCAAATGGCGACTTTGTTGAAAGTGAACGAATAAGATAGTAAAAACCTTAACGCATAAGAGCAACAAATTATTGGGTCCTTCAGGCCCATTTTATAGAACGCAGGATTCAAGTATTTGAAAGAATAAATCACTCAATTTTTAAGAGCATCTACAATACAAAAAAAAAACCAAACAAACAAAATTTTCCAAACTGAAACAAAAAGCCAATTAATATCCTCCAGCCTGATGAGTCCACCACTCACTACGTGGTCTAACCATTGAGCCACCATGTACATGAGCTGGGTTTGGTTGAGGCTGCCACTCTGGTAGTACGTCATTGTCGTCATCATTATTAAAACCTTGTTTCCACAAAGGTTCAGATTTTCCATATTTATGAATTAGCTCTCTTACAGATTCGGACCGGCTCGTTCGGTTCACGACAACATCTCCACGAGAAAAATAGTTAAATTCAGGTAAGTCATCATCATCATCCCGAGCCATGGCCATTGGACCAAACCCTGGCGGCACATCAGCACCATCGTCGTGGTTGACCTGTGGCGGTAACATGTTACCGTAACGAGACGCATTAAGTGTGGTTAATGAAGAACCGTAGTTCTTGTGAGAGTTAGATAGTGATGGTTTTTTAAATTGTGGTCTTCTCCATACAACAACACCTATAAGACCATCATCATCTAAAGATTTCAAGAAATCAAGTTTGTTTCTCGGAACAATCTTTTTTAAAATCTCGGTGCTTCTGCCACGGGTTGGGCAAAGGTAAAGCTCAACTCCTGAAGCCGGTTCAGCGTAACCCACTCTCTCATCTTTAGCGTATGAATCCACCACCTGTATAATAGCAACACCCACATTTCACAAAATTGTTACCAGTGACGAGAGTAACATATACAGTAAGAAAATATCGATGCTGCTATATACTACAAAATTTAGAGCTATTTTATTATGGATTGGATTATATGATTATACAATAAATTCAAGTTTTCAATTGGTGTTTGGATGTAGAAAAAGTGAAAATATCAATTTTAACCATACTCTGATTTTGTTTAGTTTTTTTATCCGGTTTATTTCAATTCAAATGTTCTAAAATCAGTTCATCCGGATAACCCACTCCTACACATAATCTTAGTTAATTACCACCAAAAGATCATACCTCAGAAATGTTCTCTTGTTCTGTCTTGGAGCAATCTTCTTTGCAGACAAAACACATAACCTGCACCACAAAAGCAAAAGGTTTATATATAATTGCGCATTGTAGATACTGGGAACGAGTTCATCGTACATATAGAGAACCTACAAGCCTTCTTTTTGTAATTGTAAAATACAACATGGACGTCTATTTTAAATAAGCAGACAACATTCCATGGATGTGAAAATTGCAAACGTGCACGAGAAGAGTGAGGATATAAAGAGTGAAATGGATGACAGAGGTCAACGTACCATTACAGCACGACTCCTGGAATTTGGGAGCTCTCGAACAAACTTCTCAAATGCATCTAATCTGACTCTACCCTTAATCTCAAGCAGCATAGGCCACTCTTCTGTAGTAGTCTTTTCGCCACTGTAAGAGTAAAAATCAGGTTAGTGAATGTGAAATCAGGAAGTGTAATGCTTTGACATAAATCAACTGCCTTCTAGTGCAAATGAATCTCTATGGATGACACAAACGCAATGAGAAGCTTATAAATCCACAAAGACTTTAAACTGGGCGGTATCTTTTTCCATTGAAAACATGTTCTATGCAGCTGATAAACACTGGAATAGTATAAATAAGAGGGAGAGAACATTTTAAGAGTCTTTTGATCAATCAGCATGAAGAAAGCCATTAACATATGCAAACCCAATTTTGGAAATGTAGATGGAATACGAAATACAGAGATAGGTTTTCTACCACTGATGGAGCCATTGATTACAAACCTTTTCAGAATGCCGATTACAGAGATCATAGAAGAAACACTCAACTGGAGTGCACCTTCCCATAGACGTTCACCCGCAAGTATGGATACAGAAGTGATTTCAGATTTCAAATCAGGATAAGGCTTTGACGATACTAAGTCACCATTCTCAGCCTTAACTGGTGATGCCTCAGCCTTAACTGGTGATGTACCGAGATCAATATTAGCATTTTCTTTGGGTGGTGTACAAACTTTAACTGCCTCTGCGTCATTACTATCTGAAACACCAGGTCCTTTCCCAATATCTGAAGACAAAGACTCAGATGGAGATTCCAAATCTATGGATGACATGAATTCATCGAGAGAGACAATTGGAGGAAGAGATCCAGTAGCAGCCTGCATCTCATCATCTATTGTGACACCGTTAATTGGGGAAGTGCCCTCATTGGAGTTGTTCAATTCATTCTTGACTCCAAGTGTTTTAGTGATGGAAGGGGTTTTCTTCTTGATATTCTTTCGTCGAGACCAGTTAAGCGAACTCGATTCAACAGACATCTCCACTGAGCCACTATCCATTGGTTCAACTTCCACTTGGAACTCTCCTTTGTGTGTTTTCCTCACCAGGGTTCTAATATCTACCTCTGTGTCCTGCAGAACAACCATTTGAGCCATCTCTTCTGCTTTAGCTTGTCGCCAATCTGCTAGTTCCTTTGAAGCAAGTTCCTCTGCTGACATAGAACACAATCTCTCTGCTGGAATTTCCCCGTACATAACCTTTTCCCTGAGTTTAGGATTATTCTTGTCTTTCAAATTGAATAAGAGAGACCTTCCTTTCTCTTTATACTTCTTATTCACACCACCAAATAACTTAAAGAGTTCTGCTTCTACTTTACATGCCAAAACTTGTGGATCCAGCAACAATTTTTCCATGGATCTTTCCTGGCATCCATTAGCCATTGCTCCAACGATTTCATTTTGACAACTATTTGTAAACTCTATATCTGACTCGAGTGCCCAAGAGAGGTCATTCCCTTGCAAAAGATCATCTTTTGTAAACAAATTGTCACTATATGAAACATTGTCCTGCGGAAAAGGTTTTACAGCCTGAGGTTCTTGTGCAGTAAAGTCTTCTGTATCATTTGTCTTGGTGATAGTCGAAATCTCCGGTAAAACAGTCGGAACAGAGATTCCTCCTTCTCCATTAGTAACCATCACATCAGCTTCAGAAGCAGCTGACACTGGCTCACTAACAAGACCTTCGACAGAATTAGTAGCACTCTCATGATGTACCCTATTCGACTCCTTGGTAGCTTCAATTTGGCACTGTACCATTGCCAATGCATCTACTAACGACTCTCTCATTTTAGACCTTACAATATTAAACGACTCGTTATGAGGCTTCACCGGCTGCGGTTTCTGTAAAACTTGCTTCCTCGCTGGTGGAGTTTGCTTCCCAGATTTACTAAACGAAGGAGGCAAATACTGTGTCTTAGGGGAAACAGAAGCTAAGTGCACTGACTTGTTGGGACCTTTGTTTACCTCAGACACACATGCTCTATGTTCCATCGGTACCATCCGTTTATTTTGCACAGACAACATTTGAGGAGGAGGTGTTTTCCTCTTACCGTTTGTATCCACTACATTATCACCATTACTCACAAACGATGACTGCTGTATCATTACATTACAATCTTGCCTACCAGAGATCTGACTTCTTGCTGGTAATGAAGGAGATGCTTCTTGATAATTACAGATTTGTTCCGACAACAATCTCACTTCCGGAGTAGAGACATCAACACATGGACCCACTTGCATACTTGTTTGTGTTGTTTGCGTACTTAAAGGATAAGGCTGAGGAAAAAGATTGTTGGACATAACAGGCAAACAGCAATGTTAAGACAACAAAAGCTGCAAAAGTTGAAATGAGATGCTGATTCAGACAAAACCATGTAAGAACCAAATGTACAAAACATTCATTGATTAATAATAAATAAATCCAAGATTCCACTTCTATTTGATTTACTTAGAGCGATTAGAAAAGAGTTTAATGTATACCTGATCGGAGATAACGGAGGTGGAGATTAGAGGCGGCGATCGGAAGAGAGATCTTTCATGACTGTTTTATTATTATCTAAAGGATAAGAGAGTGGCGGTGTTATAGTGAGGAAGAAAACCCTAAAGGATGTTATGGGGATGATGTGAGAGAGAGAAAGAGGCGGAGTTGTTTAACTCTATTATTAACCTCTCTGCTAATCTTTAATTAAATTATGTAATTAATAACGGTAGTTTTTTTTTTTCTTTTACCACTGAATTTCATTATCACAAAGTAGAATACATTGGTAGAATACAATTGTGGACAGGGGTGGGCGTTCGGGAATTCGGGACAGGATTTTTTAGGAACGGAACAGGATTAGGAATTTTAGAAATAAAAAACTTATCTTATTTATGTCTCATTTTTAAAAAAAGTTATTTCAAAATTTAAAATAACTTTAAAATAACATGTATTTTATCTATTTTAATTTATTATCATATATATTCGAATTATATAATAAAAAATATTAGATAATATTTTATATATATGAAAATTTGAAAATAATAATTCATTTAAGATAAGATAAACATATAAAATAAGCAATATAACTTAAATATCTAAATTCACAATATAATCTAATAATATATTTATATAACTACTTATGATTTTATAAAATATAAAAATATATAACTATATAATAGTCAATTTTGGGAATTTCGGGATTCCCGATCCCGTCCCGTCCCATTCCCAATCGGGAATCAGATTTTGGTCTCATATGGGAAGACGAGAAATATATGGGACGGGAATTCGGGAACGGGTACGGGACGGAACGGGACGGGTCGGAATGGGACAGGAATTATGCCCACCCCTAATTGTGGAATACAAAATCGGCAAGACTCAAACCTCCGGAACCAGATCCCCAAAACCGGGGTGACAACAAAGACAAACATAAGTTAAGACCCAATCTAAAACAGGCTAAAACAACAGAAACGAAAGCTACACAAAAACAACAATGAATGATATCAAAGAGCCAAGAGGGATGTATTGGATTAAGAGTTTTAAGAATTTTGAAGGGGTTTAAAATTTAGTAGGATTTATGTGAGATTTGAAGATCTTTAGGTGATTTGGGTAAGATTTGAAAATGAAAATAAAAATCCATTGATTATTTGGTAAGATATTTTTTTATATATTTCAGATTTATTAGGTTGTTTGAATTGAAAAATTACATAATTCTTAATACTCAACTCTCGTTAATTATTGAGGTTTGAATATTAGAGGTTTTTCTTTCTACCAAAAACTAATCACACAAAAAAAGAACAACTCAGAAATAATACAGTCGTTCTTTTATCAAAAAATAAAAACCAACTAAGACATATTCGTAAGTCTTTGCTTTATGAGGTTACATTGATTTCAGACTGCCTTTACTCGATGAAGATTATAGCTTAGTTTCATTCAAACAGAGGCATCATTTTTTTTCGACACTTCAGGCAACAAGAGTTGAATGAGCTTAGTAAAAGTGTATAGAGAACTGGAGGAGTCGGGCTTACTATACACGATGAACTTGTTGCATAGATTAGTAATATGAGAAAATCAAGATATAACAGTTTTAATATCTGCAAGAGATCAGACACATCAGATATTTTATTTTTAATTGGGTGTTTCATGAAAGAATAATCGATGAATTGGGTACAGAGATGGACAGTACAAAGAACAGGCTTGATTTCGTTCAATAAAATCTTCCTGAACTGATCTTTTTTTTTTTGTATTGAAGTTAACTGCTAAAATGAAAATGGTTCTTTTATGTGACAGAAAAAACCAAACTCAACTGAATATATTTAACATAAACAAACATTGAAACCATTACACAAAGAATAAAAACAAATAAAACACATGTACTTGGGAAAGTATGTGTTTTGTTTCTGTTAATGCAAAAGAACTGTGAAAAAAACGGAAGAAAAATCCAGACCATTGTTCACATTCTGGCCTTCAGGACCACCACTTCTATCAAAGTTAAGTGTAACAAAGATAAAAATGAAACTACGAACAGATCAAAATATAAACATGTTACCATCAAAACAGAGTTCTATTTCTCACATTCCTGCAAATGAGCTTAATCTCATCCAAAGAGTAAGGAGTACATAGTAGAAAATTCTTCATTAACTACAAGTACAGACTAAACCCAGTTCCATTTCCTCAAAAATTTCAACACTTTACTTTGTTCTTGACTTGCTCATTGCCAGCAGAATGAGCCTTTTCATCAGCTTCATGAGTCATGAAGCATCTGTTTCACCTGAGACAACTGTGACGAAAGTTTCCAATCACCACCGCCTCCACCGGAACTTGAAGCCACACATTGGAAGGATCCGAATCCAGAATTAGATTGAACTAGAGTAATCACGGGAGTGCGATGGAACCATGAGAAAAGAGATTTACATGATTCCTCAATCACTGAACCCAAATTTAGTATCTAGAATCTGGAAGCCTATATAGCCATATATCCAGAGATCTAGAGAGAGAAAAAAAAAGAGTGCATTATGTCTTCTTCAGAGGCGACGGAGAGGAGAGGCAAATCAAAACTTTGAAACAGAAATTTACAGGAAATAGAGTTTACGAAAGAAGAATGGGAGATGCAGAAAATGGAGTTTATAGAAGAAGAAAGAGACATGCAGAAAATGGAGCTTTTTTAAAAAACGTTTTTTCTTTTGATATGAAACTCTCTCCAAATACCATGTGATAGTATGTATTCTCTAAGGATTATTTTTTTTAACTAAAACAGGTGAAAAGTCTCCTAAAATCCTTTTGAATAGCTTTTCTTTCAAATTCTTGTTTATTTTTCAATAACAGTAGAATTAACCTAAAATTTATAACTTATTAATTGAATAACATGTAGTTTTAGGTGATTTAAAAGTAATTTATATGAATTCTATATTCAATAATACATGATTTAGAAAGAGATTTTAAAATCATTAATTGAATAACATGAGATTTTTTTTAAACCCCAAAACCTCCTAAAACTCTTAATTCAATACCCTCCCCCCCCCCCCCCCACCAAGTGAAAAAGCTTGAGAAGAAACCAACCGCGCCCAATATACTGACAAGAAGAGCAATGAGAATTCCTTTTATACTACTCAAACCAATGTCTCCAAGACAAGATGAGTCACAAGGAAACAAAACTCATACACCCCTTCAAGCGGAAGAGAAACTGAATCTTCTTCAGAACCAAGGAGAAGAACCAAACCTCGAGATAACCTTGTTCTGCAACCAGACAACCGGAGACAACAAAGAAGTGCATCAGAGGGACAGAAGACGCACCCGGACAAACTACAACAGCAACAGATCGGAGACTTCCAATACTCCAAACTCCAGATGCTAATATGAGAGCCCCAGAAGAAACCAAAAGAAAACCACCGAAGAAGCCGCAGACCACTGAATAGAACAAGAACCTACGAGATGCAGAAATCTGAGGAGGAAAAACACCCAAAACCTGCAAAAAAGAAACTCAGATCTACAAAAATCGGAGGAGAGACAGATCCAGCCTGAGAAAGAATGGCCATAAAGAAGCCGAGGAACTAAGAAAGCAATTAAAGGAGGCACAGTGCCGGTGCTAAAAAGCCACTGAACACTGGCCGAGGAAATACTGCGGCGGAGAAACTAAGAAGAAGAGAGAGAAGAGAGAGAATTAGTTTTGACCCTTGAATTAATCTTTTAGTATTGTAATACCAAAATTTGTTTGATACTACCAAAAAAAGCCTAAGATGAGAGATTTAAGAGTAATCAGCAGCTTGTATACTATTTGTTATACCAAAATGTTTCAATTGTTTCAGTCACACATACGAACCCAAAATAGATATTTCAAAAAAAACTATGATAGAGTAAAATGAATGAGATTTTTTTAAAGAATTTAAGTAAGATAATATGTAAGAGGAGAAAAAATTTATAGGTTTTATTTTTATTAGATTGAAATGCGGGATTATAAATTATTTATGTTATGAATGAATTATATTAGATCAATTCCTAGTATTCAAATGTATTTTACTTGTTATTTTGAGATCTAATTTGCTCAATCAATCCTAAAGAATTCGTATAAATTATTTGAGATCATTTTTTTTTGTTAATACAATATATTTTTCGTCAAAAAATAATTATATATATATAATACAAATTGTCATGAAGTTAAAGTGGTGATACACATTTGATGTACAAAAATTATCATAGAGATCGAACTCTCTCTTTCCTATCTTTCAGAGAGAGAGAGTGATTTCCGGTTTACCGGAATTTCAATCCGATCTTTTTTTGATCGGATTTGTAATTATTATCTTTAGCTCTCTTCCGAATGAATCGAATGTTCCATTCAATTTCAGTTTTGGATCAATAAATTTTTGAATTAGTTTGGTCTTCAGCATCTATTCAGATCTTTTTGTTTTATTTTGTTTTCTTCTCTTCTCTCCTTTGCAGGATTGGAAGATTGAATCTGAGTTGTAGTCGCATGATTTTCTATATTAAATCATCTCCTTATTCCTTTTTGCATAGAGGGAGTAATATCTTTGCCGTATATTACAGTCTTCTGTGATCAGACCTTTCATTGGTTTAAGGTGAAGCTTCCCACTTGGAGATTGGTTTCAAGCTGAAGAAAACTTATCAAGTTTTCTATGGTCTTCTACAAGATGATTGCATCGAGGGTTGTCTGATTACACCAGCGACACCTGCAAACGGAGGGTTCATCGGCGGTAAGGTTAGCATGACGGAGTTTGGGTGTGGTGGATTCACTAACGCCACTTGTGTTAAACCAAATCCATCTCTCGCGTCAACACGTGGCAGGATGTGGGGCATTTTTTATTCTCATCCTTATCATTATAATAGATAAGTTTGGACTGAGCTTAGTATAAATTGAAATTGTAAATAATAGATTTTGGGCTTTATCTTTGGCATGTAACTGTCCTTTATAGGCCATTTTCATATCAATGAAAATAAAAGTTGACAACACCCATGTTTTGCTAAGTTCATCCACATTGATTTTTGTATTCAATATTCAACACCCCTTTTTTTTTTAACATTCAATATTTTTTTTTTGAAAAAATGTTAAATTTTATTCAGTCTAAAAAACGTTTTTACAGGTAAAGCTGCATTATTACAGAGGACTTTTCGAAGTCTTTAGAGATTAGAAGTCACAACAATTGTAATGCAAGGAACAACTATTCTTATGGTCTTGAAACAAGTCATGTTACCATCGCCTCTTCAGAACCCAAGACTCCCATCGTGCGAATTGAAACAATTCTATACCGCATTTGTTTGTCAATGGATGTTCTCCATTTCGTATGTCGTTTTTCTTTCTCCACAACATGTAAATCATTGTCTGAAACAGATATTTTGAAACAAAAAATTGGAGTTTGTCAAGAGATGTTCTGACCAATAACTCAACAATTCTATCTCAGTCCGCTGTATAATGAACATTCAACAAGTTCTTCGAAAATTCACACCAAATTACCTTAGAGTAGCTGCATTTGAAAAACAAATGGTCTAGAGTTTCTCATGGATCATTGCATAGATGATATGACGCATCCGCCTGGTGATTCTATTGCATTACCTGGTCCCATGTGGATAATCTTTCCAGGGTACCAAACCAGACATTGAAAGAGTATTTTAGGGTAGCAAATTGGAACCAAATAACCTCGGGCCACCAAACTCTCGGATATACTTCATGTATATGATTTTATTTTTTATTTTACATATTAGATTTTGACTCGCACTTTAGAAACATGGGATTATATTTTTGATTATGTTATGACTAAAAAAATTAGTTAATATGTTTACTGAAATACCACTGAATATTAATGATTCGATTAAATTTTATTAAGAGTAATCATGTAATATAACATTATCTCTAATAAACATGTTTTCAAACAATTCAATTATTAAATATATATCCAAACAATCTAAAATAATGGGTATTATTTTTTAATTAATTAAAAAATGAAAATAAAAATAAAAAATAAAAGTAAATTCATATATATATATATATTAAAATTCTATATTAAATGATAAATGTAATCAAATAATATAGTACATCAGTTATTTTATAAATTATTAACATCAAATATTGGTAAACATATACAAAAATATAATTTGGGATTAAACCTTTTTCAATAAAAATAAAATAAAAAACATGCATAAAAGTTCAAACTTATTATTAATAAATTTATAATTTATAAAATGTAAATTATTAACTTGAAAAAATTAAAATTTTAAAAATTTGATCAATATATTTTGTAACTTTATAAAATCAAAATATTAAAATAGTTAATATATCTATATATATTACTCACTTAGTGAGATGGATTAAAACATTTTCTTATAATTACCAAGTTATTAAAAATTTCTGCCTTTAAAATATGTAAGTAATTATAAAAGGGATTAAAATAATTAATTAATGTGTTTTAACTATAAAAATATTTTACAATAACTAATACGAAATAAATTAAATAAATTTATTATCATATTTTCACTTTCAAATAGTTATTATTATATAAAAATATGAAATTTATCCGAGTATATTATTCATGAAAAAATACTATCATATTCATTTATTATGTGGATTTCTATTTTAATATTACTGGTATTCATGGTAATTTGTATAGGTTTAATTTTTTTTTTGTTTCTTCTGGCGTCTCTATGATATATATATATATATATATATTTTTAGAGTTGTTTACACTATAGGGTACTTTAAACTCATAAAGTAACAAATAGAGTACTTTCCAATTGAGAAACACTTTAGGGTAAGGAAAAGTCTTTATAACCCTTTTATGAAACCAAATCAGTTCTTTCCTCGTTATTTTTTATCTATAACATTTTTTTATTCATCTCTCCTATCTAATAACAAGAACCCTAATTTCTTCCATCGTTTCACTTCCTTCGTCGGTAAAATCTCTTAATCCTCTTTTTTCTGTAATCAACCTGTAAAAGGTGGTGGTGAAATAGTTCTCCGATTTTACTGATCGACTAATCGAAAACTCTGCCGTCGAATACTCCGCGATTTCAGAACCGAAAAGTTCACTTCTTCTTGTAACCAGCCAGCAACAGCACACGGTGAAACATTTATTCATGTATAGGTATGGGTTATTTCTAAGCGATTGTCTATTTTGTTTTTTTACAATCCTCTTAATTAATTGATTACAATAAG
>OVBI01002411.1:0-20403 GCA_900406495.1 Sisymbrium altissimum | reverse complement strand
TCGATATTTAAATATTTTAATCGTTAATTCCGGAAGTATGGGTTTTGACCCTAACAGTGTGACGGCCTTGGTGAGTCAAATCGAAGAGGCTAGGGAGGAGCCCATCCTATCGGAGACGGTGGCTTCTAACCTGGAGCTTTTTGAGTTGTTCGAGTTCGGGGACAAACCTCGGATCGCAAAGTATAGGGGGAGATCTGCTCGACGGAAGATTGAGGTTTGCTGAGACGAAGGTGAACTTTGAGCGGATGATGAGTATGCTCAAGAGCTACCTAGTTGCCTCTCCTCAAGCGCAGACACTTACTCTGATCTTTGGAGAGGACTCGATGCTCAAGGCTGCGAGCGAAGTTGGGGTCTCCAATCTTTCGGGATCAAACGAGGGTGATCTGGAATTTGGAGAGTTTGTTTCCCGTTTTTTCTCGGGAGATAACTGCGACTGAGGCATCTTTCACCTGATGTTGTTATTGGCCTTGTTTAGCCATTGCTTTCTGAGTATGTTTATGTATGTCCTTTGTGTGGGCTTTGCTTTCTGCCAGGCTTTGTCCTGATGCCTATATCAGACTTCATGCACTTAACTATTTATTTTAATGCATGTTTTTCCAAAAACGAAAAGAGAAGTCCAAAGGCTCACAGGACGAGTACCAGCACTCAATCGCTTCATCTCTCGGTCAACAGATAAATGTCTTCCTTTTTACGAAATGTTGAGAGTGAATAAGAAGTTCGAGTGGACCGAAAAATGCGAAGAAGCTTTCCAACAGCTCAAATCTTACCTAGCAAGTCCACCAGTACTAGCCAAGCCAGTGGTTTGAGAACCTTTGTTCCTCTACACTGCCGTCTCATTGACCGCGGTCAGTGGAGTTTTGATCCGGGAAGAGAGAGGTGAGCATAGACTGGTATTCTATGTGAGCCAAACCCTCACAGACGCCGAAACTCGCTACCCTCAGATGGAACAGCTGGCACTATCGGTAGTAGCGTCTGCTCAAAAACTCAGACCATACTTCCAATCACACACAATCGTGGTCCTTACGACATTTCCGCTCAGGACTATCCTGCATAGCCCAAGTCTTTTGGGACGTTTGGAAAAATAGGCGGTCGAGTTGAGTTAATACGATGTCAAATATCGGCCGACTTTCTAATCGAACTTCCCCCCAAAGGAAGCAACAAAAAATCTGAAAACACAACTTGGATCCTTCATGTCGACGGATCCTCTTCGAAACAAGGGTCCGGGGTTGGGATCTGTTTGACTTCGCCCACAAGAGAAATCCTAGAGCAGTCATTCCGACTCAACTTCCCAGCATCCAACAACGAGGCCGAGTACGAAGCTCTAATCGCTGGGCTAAGGCTCGCCCACGGTATCAAAATCGAAAACATCCATGCTTTATGCGATTCTCAGCTGGTTACAAATCAATTCAGTGGAGACTATAAAACCAGGGATGAAAGAATGGAGGCTTACCTGAGAGTCGTCCAAAATCTTGCATTGACTTCTGCCCCGGGAGAAAGCAGGATTATTCCAGTGGAGTTTATAGAACATCCAAGCATTAGACCACCCGACATAATCACGCTCATTAAAGGAGATCTTGAGGAAGAAATTTCCAAAGATCTTATGGAAGCAGATGAATCAGACCCGGCTCCAGCCATCGACACTGACTCGGAAACCAAAGGGGGAGAGTTTGGTTGTGATCAAGAGTGGATGGAGAGAATTCGCTGCTGCACACAGACGGAAAACTCCCCCCGAAAAATGGGAAGCACGAAAACTAAAAGCACAAGCAGCACGCTTCGTCCTCTTAGACGGAAAACTTATCAAGTGGAGAAATTCTGGCCCTTTAATGAACTGTGTGGAAGGGGAACAAGTCCAAAAAATCATGCAGGAAATTCATAGCGGGTCATGTGGAAACCACTCAGGAGGAAAGGCACTCACCATCAAAATCAAAAAGCATGGATATTTCTGGCCGACGATGATCAAAGATTGTGAGAAATTCTCGAAAAGATGCGAGAAATGCCAATGTCACGCTCCCACAATCCGCCAGCCAGCCGAAATACTTTCGTGGATATCCTCACCATACCCATTTTTTGCGTTGGTCAATGGATATCGTCGGACCAATGCACAGGTCTAAGCAAAAGCAGTACCTGCTCGTCTTAACGGATTACTTTTCCAAATGGATTGAAGCAGACTCCTATTGATGCAAAACTCAGAGTCTGTATCAAACCAAAGCCAGCCATTGAGGTGGAAAACATGAAGCTGAGGAGAGTTAAAGAGATATGCAAGCTGAGTTCAGCTCAAATGGAGGCCTACACCAATCCTTTTAGCTCAACCACTTTGAAATCACATTCAACTCATTTTGAGGCCAGCACGAAGAAGAATCAGCCCCAAAGGATTCCACGCCAAGGAGATATAGAAGAATCAATCTGCCAGACCACCAGTGAATTTCATGGAGACATCCGACCAGAAAATGAAGCATTCCAATCAAACCAGGAGGAACCAAGCTACAAACCGACTTCTTTTAGAATATTAACCCATTATAGGCACACAGAGAATTGGATTCACATCAAAATCTTTCCATATGAAGATGATATTCCACTTATAACTCGATGGATTTCCAGTGAACCCAAAAGAGACCAAAACGCACTTAATGAAGCATACCGACCGGACCAAGATGAGTTAAGAACCGAATCCAACTGTTTTTCATTTTCAGTTCATAATAGAAGACCGGAGAGTTGTATTCAGACCTAAATTCATTATGGTTTAAAAGTTATCCAACTTCTAAACCAGAGGATCTTCCACTTGCCTTATTTGGAAGCTCATGGACTCAAATGTTTACAAACGAGAACTTGGCGACCAGGAGACACATATAACCCTCCAATTGAGTCATATAACATCTTACCATGCACCAGAAGCCATACGATTAGGCGGATCGCATTCAAAGTCAACCTTTGTTATTCAGCATCAAGAACATTCAACATGGAATCATTTGAAGACAAAGAAGACCAACAGCTAATTTTGAAAGAAGCTACGTTTTGAGACTATATTTTATGAACCTAGACACTCCAAAGGATCATCATTACTTGCCCAAGGTATCAAGATTCAAAGGAGTCAACAAATCTCTCTCATTCAGCCTTTTCTCCACAATATCTCTAAAAGGCTGATTTCTCTCTTATTTTTATATTCTTTAGATTTTTGTACATGATCACTATATAATCTCACCACCATCCCCATTGGTAAAGCACCCCTTGAATCATAAAGTTAATACAAAAGTATTGTTTTCTTTCAAATAAATGTGTCTTTGAATTTATTCTTTAGAGTTTAGGTGTGAGATGCACTTAGGTTTTTTAGAAATCTGTGGAGTAAGTTTTTTGTGTGATTCAGACAGCTTCTTCATTCACTAATTGAGAGAGTCAATCACTTCTACCATCCATCAGATCATTTCTACCGGCTTGAACGAAAGTGCCGTACGGCCAGCCTTCATTCCATCATCATCCATCAAGTAATCCTGTTATAGGGATTGCATCATATGGTATCAGAGCTGAAAAGCTCCTAAATCAGGTTTTATATATCCACTTATCATTTTCTTTGTTGTTCTTATATTTCTGTATTTTGTTCTTGTTCTTGCAATCATTTAAGTAAAAAAAAAAGAAGTCATCTTATCAATTCCTTGGTATTTATTTGTTTTGCTATTCCTTATTTTTTTAAAAACAAATTCATAACACTAGTTGCTTGTTTTAATATTTTTTTATTTGTTTGTTTAATTTCAATTTATAAAAACTAAAAACCATTAAAAGTTGTTTGTTGCACTTTGATTCATTTCAAAAAAAATTGCTCTTATTTCTTATTTGGTTTCTTTGTTTCAATCTTATATATATATATATATATATATATATATATATAAAGAAATAACATTGATCTTGTGTTTTTTTTGTTTCAGGTTGTTGAAGATTAACATCCACAAAAAGAAAAAAAAAGTCCACCAGTCCACCACTTCTAATTCCCTTTCATCTTTGTATTCATTTAATTATTATTTGCATATTTGATTCATATTTTTTTAAAAAAAAATTTGTCTTTGCATATATCCCTGTGTTTGATTTGAATTTTTTGAGTCTCATTTGTCTATTGGTTAAGTTCATTGCATATCATTTGTTTGCATTTGAAAATTATTTCCTTTGTTAGTTTTGTGAAAATCCCATAAAATAGTCTTTAATATTTTGTTTGTCATTTTGCTTCATTTGAATCTTGTTTCCATATTTGCATTGTGTTTAGCTCATTTCTAGCAAATTATTCATTGATATTTCAACAAAAAAAAGAAGGAAATTGGCATTATTCTCATTTGCATTTCTTCTTCGTGCATTTTTTTTATTTGTATAACTTGCTGTCTTTCATATTTGCTTTGGTTAGTCAAATAAGTAGCCCACATTGGAAGGATTATCCAGTGCCGCCTAAGAAAGATCTCCGGGAGTGTGTTAAGATGGATATACGATGGATCGGTTGCTTTGGGGATTTTACGACAGTTTTCCGTATTTTATTTTAGAGATTTATTTTATTATTTTATTTAGTCATGGGAGTTGTGGATTGGTCCGTGATATGAATAAAGTGTAGTATTGATGAGTCATTTAAGTTACTTGAGAGATAAGTTAGGGTTCGTGGCACGCCATTCTCGGGTGAGGATGAGATGGCTGTTACAAAAACACTAAAGCTCCTAAACTTTAGATGGACGAAATCACCTTGACATCAACCGCGTGGTTGGATAATACGACGATGAAAATCATAAGCTTATGGAAAAGGTGGGTCCATAAAAATTTTGGTACAATCGTAAGTAGTCGTGGCTTTCCAAATACTATTCGACTTCAAAATTCTCGCAAATCGGATAACAGAGATGTTAAAAACTTACAAATAGAGAATTGTAATCATGACCTATTAAACTAATTATGAATGCAAATAAATGTTAAAAAATAGATTAGCTGATGGCGATAAGATGATACAATCTTGTCAGAGCATGATTTCTAGAAGGTTATCACCATAGTTCTTCACAAATATAATATAATAAATTATTTAACATTTGTTTATTTATGAGGAGTCTCTTTCAAATCTTGGAAACTTACTATACTGAAAAAAAAAATTCTTAAATGACTCGACCAAAAACAACTGTCACAAAGCCGACAGTTTTCCATGCAACATCAGAACCAAAAATCCCACGATTTATGAGGAGTGCATTTGCACTCGTAAACTGATGGGAGCACAGACTCGTCAAACTCCTTCCTTTTTGCAGCCAAAGCATGCAGCAAATGAAACCGACCTCCTCGATGAATTAACACAATCCCGCTTATATGTCGGACAGATTCTTTGGAGAGCAGTGATAAGCAAGAACTATTGTCATGCAATCCCTTTCAAATCATAACATATGTATAAAAAGGAATTTCGCATCCACCATCTGCAGCCAGTTTAATTATGTACAGACCTTTGCCCCGCTCACCATGTATAAAGTAGTTTTAAGGTCATTTGATATAAATCGCACTTGTCTTCCTACTCTTGTAACACCTTGCTATAAACGGTGCACCGACGATGCATTGATGCAGCGTAAAACTAAATAGATCAATAGATGCGTAAACACTGGAATACTCCAAAACTTCTCTCATTGTTTTGCATATAATCTTCATATTGAAACAGTCCTTGAGAGATATTCTGCAAACCCTTTGAACAATTTCTTCTTGCATCTCTATTGGCAAAGAAAGGAGTCTTGACCTGTCCATAACGATAAGAGAAAAGAGATAGTGATCTCTATACAATAATGCATTGAATATATTTATACTAAAAAATAATAGGGTTAATAAATTATGCAACACATAGCCTTTTTAGAATGATATTCACTGAATAAACTAAATACCATTTATCATTTTTCTAATCCCATTCTACCCTAGGTTCTATACAGCACGATAATTATGAACCCGGATTTATCAAGCCATTATGTAAATATCGACATTAAACCAAGTGAAGATTATACCAATTCAACGATGAGCAATTATCCAATTTTCCTTTTTTTTTAAGTTTGAAGTCGGAAATATATATCGCACACAACCAGTCATATTCTACGTAATAACAGATATACATAAAAGTAAATAGAGATTATCTGCATCTCAGAATATAAGAATATACGTTGTAAAATGGAAATCGAAAAAATCTATGCAACATCAACGTCTTGGTAAGTGAATATACCGAATCCTGGTGAATTAAAAATTTTCCCATGTAATTCTCTAGAAACAATATTTTTCTGATTATAGTCAATTTACTTAATATATTTAAAAGTCCATCAAAGCTTCAATGTTTATTAAAAGGAATAGAAGAAACATAGCAAACTCTAACGATCAAATATATACAAAGTAACTAAAGCATAAACACTCGTTAATATTCACATTTATAAGTTCATAGTTTTATATTTTTATGTAATCCCTATATAATAAAAGGGATTGCCTCCCTTGCATCTGAAGCCCTCCACGTTGGATTTTAATCAATGTCAGCATATTTACACGTAGTCAAGTCTACGTCATATTTTGAGATTCACGATTTTTGGCTGCTGTTATGGGTTTAAACGAAAACAGCCCAACGTTCACATGAAGCTTAATTCATCTTCTTCCGAGCTTTTGTGAAACTGGTCGAGAGACGAATCCATTTCGGCCCAAATATGGCCCAAGTCCAATCTCCTAACTAAAGTGGCCCGATGTGTCGTTTCGAAACAGCATCAAACCACAGCCCCACCTTCTTCTTCCGTTATTGCTTGCTTACCCCACATCTCTAAATTTTGTTTTCTTTGAATATGAATCGTCTTTGAATATTCAGTTGATTCAATCTCAGAAAAGTTAAATTGTTGTGTGATTACAGTTGTTGGTTGCCAGAAATTGAAAGACACGAAATTGTTTTCGAGCCAAGATCCATACGTTGTCGTCGAGTACAGCGGGACAAGGCAACGTACCAGAACCTGCACAGGTTACTAATCCTTTCTTCTTATGCTTTTGTTTCAGATCCATACCCAAATTTGCAGTTTTATAAACCTGTTAATAATATCTTTCTGATTCTGAATTTATTATTATTTGGAGATGGTGGGAAAAAAACTGTGTTCTAGGAGAAGTTTTATGTTCACTATGCTTCAAGGCCTTAGGGATCTTAAGGTTGCTGTTTGGAATAGCAACAATCTCTCTACTGATGACTTCACTGGAAATGCTACGGATGTGCTTTTTTCATGCTTGCTTTGTTTTTTTTATTGCTTTATGATACCGAATTTGGATTTTGATTTTTTTCTTTTTCGTGTGTTTGTTTGTTGTGCATAGGATTCAATTGCAGAAGGTTCTTTCTCAGGGATACGACGACTGTACCTGGACTCTCCAGACTAAAACTGGGAGGTAAACAACAATATTGGCTCAAAAAAGCGAGGTGCTAACCGTATTATCCACCTCCAGCTTAAAGAGTAAGGACATGTTTAACTTACCTTCTTTCAATTGTTACATACTTTGGTAAAAAAACCTGACCATTCTTCTTCCCGTTTTTGCAGTAGCCCAATTGTGAACATTTACTTCTAGGACAACGCCGCAGCTGAGTTCCTGGTGAAATTCAACTCCACCGATACTATTCCTTCTGTGCTGTTAGTCCCCACTGTTAATCATAAAAGACTCTCAGGTAAAGATAGTTGAAATCCCAGATTACATTGTAAATAATAAGATTTGAGTTAGTTTACTATTGTTTTATCACAGGTTTCGCTTAGTATTTTAGTTAAATTTGTTTATTATGTAATTTGGATCCTTACCACTAAATTTAATTTTACACTTTAGTCATTTGTACATACACATTTTTTGCTACAGATTTAGGTCACTATCAACTGCGCACTCAAAGGATCTTAACTACCACCATGCTTTGCTGATATAGTTAGCTAAACGCTTTTCCTGCACGAAACTTTTCCTTCTGAATCGGAAAAATCTCTGCTTGATTTAGAGATGGCGGCTGCTTTGTCGAGCAGATTTATTAAAGGAACCACTAGCCTCCAAGCTCTTCAAAACTCTTTATTCGATGATATATCGGATGATCAGTTTTCTCTTTCCCATTCGTAACTCACTTAAAAATTGTTTGTTTATGGGAAATGCCTTAACCATTTACGTGACCTTCTCATAGACGAGATTAGTGCAAATGTGCTTATGTTACCTGTTTTTATTTTGAAACCCGTGCAAAATCGAATTGGTTTTCAATTGATTTTTCACATGACAGTCGAATTTACTATGAGGATCAAACGGTTTTATCATATGGTTTATGTTTGCAGACATCTGCATCTGCATCTGTTTACCAAAGTGGGATGCTGAGATACTCCTCTACACCGCCCAGTGATTCAGTTACGCATTATGATTTCAAGTCTACACACAAAGTCCATTCTGGCTCTACGGTCTCATTCAAGGATATCGTTAAGAATGTAAGTTTTCATGTTTTCTGTTTATTTGAATTATGCATCTGGTTAGAGTGTTTTTGCTGTTGCTGTTTAGATTTGAGCTGTATAGGATGTGAAGGAAAAGCCTGTGAAGATCTACATGAAAGGAGTCTCTGAATGTTCTCAGTGTGGTTTTAGCTCAGTAGCCGTAAGAGTTCTGCAACAATATAGGTTAATGATTCAACCGGAGACAAAGTTGAAGAAGAACAAAAAATAAAATAAAAAAGTTGAAGAAGAACAACAAGGTTATAACAACTTTTGTCCTCTTATTCAATTGTTACCTTTTCCTGCATATGGTTTTTTCAATCAGACTGAACTTGCTGTAAACAGTTGCAAATAGACAAAGTATGTTATTCAACGAGATTTCCAAGGTATTTTTAGGAAACTCATTAAGTTTTGATATTTTACTTTAGGAGGACCACACGTCTTGCTTTAACCGACACAACGTTTTGGGTTAAAACCAAAGAGAAATTTATACAATGGGAGACATTGTTTTTTGTAATTGTATTTTGGGTTCCTAATGAACTCTTTTCCAGATGAATTCTAATGAAAGACATGGTCGACCATTGGTTTCTTTAAAAGAATTCATTCCCAGCTAAAATTCACAGTTTCTCCCAATTTTATTTATTTATTTATTATTCTATTTTTTTTTTTTCACTCTCAAAATCAATGTCCTGTAAATCCGGACATGAAAGTATAAGTTTTTTGTCAAATTTTAGACTAAACGAATTATAGTTTTTTCTGGTGGCTCAGATTTTATTACCACTAATAGAGATGTATATGGTGAAGCTTTACCTAAACAGATTACGGGCACCTTGGAAGCTATAAACATTGATGTGTTAATTGACCAAAGAAAAATGGTTCTGAACATTTTAAAAAGCAAATGAGATGCCATATTCATATAATTCCATGCCTTTTCTTTTGTGAATACTGAAATTTGATGACTTCCTCTCTTATCTCTGTATGGGAATTCCTAATTTACAATCTGAGGAAGCAGTTGAAACAGCAAGAAAAAAATTCCAAAGATAGTATTAATAAATTCAGCAAACTATAACAAAACAATATAAATAAATAATTTTTATAGCAAAATATTAGTAATAGCACTAAAAATATATTTCATTATAGTTTAAAAAGTAAGTGTTGTTAATTCAAGCAAATAAAATAATTTATTGGTTCTAGTTGACAATTATTATTATAAATCATAATAGAAGTTCAACTCATAATTTAAGGAAAGAGATTTTTTTCAAAGGAGACTTTAATAAGGAAGGCACTAACACTGCGATGTTTAATAAGGTAAAGACAAACAGGTAAATAAAAGTTGGTTGTACTTCATATCCAAAGTCTTTTTTGTTGATTTGCGATAATATAAAAAATGAATAATGGTTCTTCTCTTCATTCTACCATTTTTGGATAGTAATTTTTCTATAGGTATATTTACAATATATATATATATATATATATATATATATATATATATATATATAAAAATATACGATTAACAAAAACTATATCTAACAAAAAAATCTATTAATTTTACTCTTTTCTAAGTTAATGAAAAATTACAATCTATTATTACCTTCTTATAGCGATACAAAATTTAATTCAAATCCAACGATGCCCATAAGTAAATCAGATGACAAACATCTAATCAAATTCTCTTACTATTTTTTTGAGTATATAACGTGCATATAAAATTACATTTACTAATTTGAGTATATATAGTATATTCCCGTATAATTTCATATAGTGTCGACAACATAAAAGGTTTGCATACACTATAATCTGTGACCATTTTTTAAAGGGAGATTTAAGAAAAAAAGGGAGCTAAGTACATATTCTTTTAATTTAATAATTTTAAAACATATAAAATATATGATTTATAATATAATATAAAATAACATGTCCAACTTAAATTTTTTGGGAAAACTATAAAAAATTATACAAATATATAAAACTCATTACTGAATAAAACATAAACATATATTTACATTAGATTTACTATTATTTCGGATTATACATAATAACATGAAACAAAAACTAATTGATTCATAACTATACTTTACAAATTACTAAACAGAACTTTTATGTATGCCTAATATGGCATTTATTATTATATTTCTCTCCAAAATAACACAATACATATAAATTAATGTTGTTCTTAAATAATTTCAGGAACAGAGAAGAAGCCAAAAAAAAAAACATGTGATTTAGAAGAACTTACATTGGGCATCTACAGAGAAACAATCATAATTCGAATTAACAGAATGTGGGAGATGCAAGATCACACTCAAAGGGAGAAAAAGTTGGGAATAGTATTATTATTCACAGACATCAAGGTAAACAAAACCTCAACTAGAACAAAACTACTTTAAATATACTACATACAAATAACTTATTATCCAACAGGGCAATACGATACATGCAAAAATTAAATACCCGTATGCGGAAGAAAAAAAAATATATTTCGAGAAGGAGAAATATATGGAGTTTCAAACTTCGTGGTAAATCCAAACAAAGTTAACACCACATCAGTATGTCATTCAAATGATAACTGAAACAGCTTTCGATCCAGTAAAAGAAAAAATAACAACAATACCTACAACCACATTCTGGATTAAAAAATATGCTGAACTTCTAAAACTCCGAGATTGCAAAACACAATTACTAGGTAACCTAAATACTTGACAATAATTTGTTAAACATTTTTATGACATTATAAAATTAATAAATAAACACTTAGCTTTCTTTATATAGATGTTGT
Organism: Sisymbrium altissimum; assembly: GCA_900406495.1. Classification (NCBI taxonomy): domain Eukaryota; kingdom Viridiplantae; phylum Streptophyta; class Magnoliopsida; order Brassicales; family Brassicaceae; genus Sisymbrium; species Sisymbrium altissimum. The sequence goes on along the minus strand of OVBI01002411.1, from coordinate 9,192 downwards.
AGGTAGAGTACGCATAATACAAGGAACAAATCTGAGGAACATAGTAGCAAAGACAGAAGTTCTAATAGGCTTGTAATTAAACAGGTAAGTAAAACAAAGAATATTTTCTTGCTTTATAAAAATAAAATTTATGACACATATACATTTATAACCAGGACAAAAATTGTGAGACTATCAATTTGGGATGAACAAGCATCTACCATGCAATGCTTATTAAGCTAAAAAAATAGGAACGAAGAAGTTATACTTGTGACAAGCATCAATCCTAAAACATATAAAGGTAAATTCAAAACAATTCTTTCCATATTCCTATGACTAAAAAAAAATTAACATTTTTTAAACTATCATGCAGGAAAATTACTATTCGCCTCAACTCAGCAACTAGATTCTACTTTGATAAAAGCATCGATGCTATCAAAAAGTTCAACAGAAAATAAAAAGAGACGTCCAACACCAAGATTTAATGGAGAAGACAACAAATATGATTGTATCATTACTACTATTTATTCGAGTTCATTCTTTAATAACTGCTATCGACATTTTTTGAGATATTAATAAATAGTAAGTTTTACTTTAACACAAATTGAAATTCGTAATTTTATATGACTTCGAAATACATACACAATGTATACACATCTAATAAAACAACAACTGCAGAGAAAAAGAAATTTCGAAAAACAATAAAAGATTGTAATAACATTATAATTATTATGTTCACAATAAAAATCATCCCATCTGTTTTTCATTTTTAAAATCCTTAAAATATTTAATACAAAAATTTTAAAACAATATTTTACACACAAAAAAATATATATATACAGTACCACAATCCTCGCGTAGTGCGGAGAAACCCCTAGTTTAAATATATGAAAAAGGACAGAGGAATAAACGTGAGATAGGGATTGCAAATCTACAGAGTTTCAAGTTTTCAGAGTAAATCGAACTCAAGCCTAAAAAAAAGGACTATAATTTTCTATCGCTTGTTCTTGTATAGACAAAATAAATATAAAATACATACATAAATTAAATTTTCAAATACTAATATTAATACGGCGACATTATAGACAGTTGAAAATGGATTATGCTTTGATTGTTATGAAACATTTACAGATCTAAAAGAGACCCATTACAAATGAAAATATGAATCTAGTCCAATATATTCTAAGATCTGAAAGAGGTCCATTAGACAAATTATATTTTTTCAGGGACTTCAAAAATCTTAGACCCGGACTGTATATGGTCCTCCATCTTACTTATAAAATCTTAATGGGGTTACACGGCTCTCGATTAAACCATTGGTAACAATGTCAACACAGACTTGTCCAATGATGTTAAAAGAGATAAAAACTTTAATAAAAAAAATGTAATGGGAATAAGTAGCTCTTAACAATCTTTTCTCACCATGAACGTCTCGGTTCAACCAATTCTTCACGAAAGCATTTTTCCATTAACCATGAATCTAAAGTCATATGTTTCGGAACACGTCATTGTATACAACGTTGATAGTATTGCCTTGTGGCTTACCATTCGCGTCGGTAATCAAGATCCTCAGCCCTGACCTAGAAGTTACCCTGGAAACAGTGACGTCCAGCTGACCATGAGTAAAAACGGGTCTTAGTAGATACAAACCAACTTTATCCAGCGTCTTTGACTTTTGTTTATAGTCATCGCAAATGCTACAGCGATCAGAAATTCCTTACACCTCATTCGAAAGGGGAACTTTCCTACGGTTGGCGATAGAAAAATCCTAGAGAATCCTTCTGCCGACCTTATCACCAGTTATAATTTTAACTTTAATGACGTGATCACCTAATGCAGTAATGAACAGTCTAATTCATTGCATTGACCTCCTGAAGGATCAATATTTCTGAGCATCATAATACGTGTACATACTTTCAGGCGCAACTCATGCTTCGGTAGACCCGGTACATCGGTGATGTTTAGAAACTCTTTAATAAAAATCATGTTACCGGGATCGGCCTGCACAGGAAGCTCAACGCTCTCAGACGGTATGTCTGATGCCTCGTTGATATCGACATCTAGATCTATTGTATCAATATTGTCGCAACTTCTAAAGATCCTCTCAGGTTCTTGTAGATTAAAAAACTGAAGATTACAAAGAGCACATACGAAAAGCTGCTAAAACACTAAAAACACGTACAGAAAAACACTTACCTATTAAATGCGAGAGCATACAGTCATTTATTATACCAACGTCGACATTACGTGGACTAAGTGTGGTCCTCCGTTGATAAAATTCAGGATCACTTTGATTGTTAAAGGACTCTCCATAAATTTTGGTCGTGATCGTTTTCACAGGATCATCACAATTCATAACCAAAAGGTGTTCAGGAATTTTGATATGAGATTCACCAGTATCATTTCTATTGATGCTCGGATCTCCTATTGACATGATCCACAGGGAAAAAGCTTTGAGTTCAGTCATCTCACGGCTATTGTCCTCAGAGATAAGACGCATGTTCCTTATTAGCCTTAACACCCTGACATGAGACTACATAAGCGAACAATTCAGAGCAGCCAAAACTATATCTGCCCTACCACCATCAGGAACAATCGGCAAAATTTATCTGAAATCTCCTCTGAAAACAACCACTTTACCACCAAAAGGCTTGTTACATTTTAAAATATCACGCATTGTCCTATCCAAAGTCTCGAAAAAATCTTTGCTCATCATCAGCGCCTCGTCCCATATTATCAGCTCTGTTTCCTTAATCAAGTCTGCAAGATTCGAACCGGCTGTAAATGAACATGTTCTGAACATGTTAACCACGATAGGAATTGCAAATATCGAGTGAGCCGTCATGCCGCCTTCTAATAGAAAAGCGGCAATACAACTCGACGCAATTTTGAGCAAAATCCTGCCCACAGATCATAACGCGGCTCCCATCAGACTCAACAGAAACGTCTTTCCATTACCACCAGAACCATAGACAAAAAAAAAAAAACGACCGATGCCACTATCCACAGCTCCCATAATCTCATCATAGATATCCCTATGTTCGCTGGTAGCAGTACGTAGAATGTCCAAGTGTTTAATGTTGTGGTCAACACCCACACTTTCGGAATTAACGACTAAAATGTTTAAATATCGAAAGAATCTTCCGTATTTAGATATTCTCGGAAAAGAAGATCGATATTCGGAAAGTAACTTTGCTCGAACTATTTTTCGGTAACTTCGCGAAAAGAATACGAAAAGCCAATTGTTGTATGATTTTCCCAAAATATCGATAAATGTAACGATTCCTCGAGAAGAATGCTGTCAGCTCGGCATTTAGGAGTGAACTGACCAGTCAGCATTCTATCCAGCCAGAAATACCGAGATGGCTGACATTCTCCTGAATGTCCAGTTAATCGTCCGGTTTTCCAAGCGGGTTGTTCGAAAAACCGATAAAAATCGGGATTCTTCGAGCACAATGCTGTCAGCTCGGCATTTAGGAGTGAACTGACCAGCTCGGCATTCTGTTCAGCCAGAAATGCCTAGCTGGCTGACATTCTTTCTGAGTGTCCAGCTGATCGTCCTTTTTCCGAGCAGTTTGGCCGAAAAACCGATAAAAGTCGCAACTCTTCGAGCAGAATGCTGTCAGCTTGGCATTTAGGACTCAACTAACCAGCTCGGCATTCTGTCCAGCCAGAAATCTTGAGCTGGCTGACATTTGCCTGAATGTCCAGCTGATCATCCTATTTTCCCAGCGGTTTATCCGAAAAATCGACAAAAGTCGCGACTCTTCGAGTAGAATGCTGTAAGCTCGGCATTTACGAGTGAGCTTACCAGCTCGGCATTCTGTCCAGCCATAAATGCTGAGCTGGCTGACATTCTCCGGAATGTCCAACTGATCGTCCTGTTTTCCGAGTAGTTTGTCCGAAAAACCGATAAAAGTCATGGTTCTTCGAGCAGAATGCCGTCAGCTTTGCATTGAGGTTTCTCAGCTTGGAATTTTAGTCAGAAAGAAATGTCAAGCTGGTTGCCTCCCTAAAAATTCCGAGCTGGTTGCTTCCTCCTGTCCCATTGGTGCCAAAATGCCCAGTTAGACAGCAACGGACGGGAATCATGACATTTTCTTCTTGCAGGATGCCGAGCTGGATGGTGCTGAGTAGTAAGGTCGGCATTTTCTCCTCTTTAAAATGCCGAGCTGACTTCCTCCTTTCAAAATTCCGAGCTGAGCACGTTCAGCAAACCGTCGGAGGATCCCATCCAGTACCAAATGTCGAGCTGGACAAATTCTTTTTGGCCAATCTTGCTTCTTTCTTTGTCTTCGAGAGCTTCCCGTGAACTTACCGATTTTTTTGTAAATGTTTTGGCAAAGGATGGAAGTTGGGTCAAGTTGATGGAAAGACCGACCTACCGAAGATTCTAGAAGATTCTCGAGGATTTAATGGAAGTACGGTGGGAAAAAAGAAAAGATGCAACTCCCACATCGAGACTTTAGCTGCTTAAGACTTAAATTTGTCTAGTATAAATATAGATCGATTTTTACTCTTGTAACATAATCGAACACATTTTGAACAACTAATTACGCATCTAACAATAAAATCAGCAATACTTCTCTTTTCGATTTCTTGTTTCCTTTCTCGTTCTTGTCCTAGTTTCCTTTCTCGATCTTCCTCTTTACTTTTCGTTTTCTCTCTCAAGATTCTCGGATCCTCGCATTAACAACTTTCTACAAATACGTTAAGGTGAATTTCGGTTCCCAAAGTTTGGCGCTAGAAGGAGGGGGTGCGAGAAATCTTTACTCTCGAAGGTGAAAACCCTAGATCGAACCCCATGGCAGCTGAAAGTGAAATCCAGACGGATTCAAATTCGGCAGGAGTAGGAAGCCGAGAAGAGGATACCGCAACCCTGATCATGCAACTTCGATCATCTCTCGAAGAACCACTGAAGAAGAACAAGGAGCGAGCGAAGCTCAACGATTCCTGGACTCAACAGATGGAAAACTTTCGTAAGGAAGCTGAGTCCATAGCGAATCCCTTTCGAGGAAGGCGTCTCGACTTCGCAACCCCGGTAGGTCAAAGATCTCTGTGGCGTGATCTACGCCTCAACACAACACAGAAAAAACTCCGTCAACGCGTAGGATCAACCCTACGAGTCCACCCTCGATCCAACGATCTGGGAACACAACCGCAACAAGCATCATCACCGATGCACCACGCACTGAGGAAAATCCCTCTCCGGATGATCAACCTAATGGTGATCAGCCCGAGGACGATGAGAACCTCTCAGATCATGAGATTGATCTGACGGAAGAAGAGCTTGCTATCTTGCAAGAACAAGAAGACGATCTCCAGCAAGCCACCAGAAAACGCGAGATCGATGAATTGTGTAAAAAGCTCTACCAAGCAGCCGATGAGATGAGGATGGTCAAGTCTCAAGTCCATCGCGCAACAAGCTCTGCACCTGTGATTGATCGCGTCCTTGAAGAATCTCAAAAGACGCTATTCACGTACCGCATCACCGTAGCAAAGCTATCCGATCCTGGGAAGGTGAAAATCCGACTCTATGATGGGAATACCGATCCCAAGGCCCACTTAACGTCCTTTAGGATAGCCATGGGATGAGCCAGGTTAAAAAAGGATGAAGAAGACGCAGGATACAGCCTCTTATTTTTTGAAAACCTTAAGGGCGATGCCCTAGAGTGGTTCTCGAAACTCGAGAGGAACTCCATCGACATCTTCTCACAGCTCTCCAAGGCTTTCCTCAAACAGTATTTGATGTTCATCAACCAGATGACCTCGGCTGCTGACCATTGGACAATCACTCAAGGCCAGAACGAATCCCTCAAGAACTTCACTAAGCGATTCAAAGCCGTAGTCTTGAGGATCGATGGAGTCAGCGATAGAGCTGCACTAGAAGCACTTAAGTGATCGTTGTGGTATGACACGTGTTTCCGAGAGAAAATGACGGTCAATACGTCGCCAACCATTGAAGATGCTCTCCATCAAGCTTCAGGCTTCATCAAGCTCGAGTAGGATATCCGAGCGAGCGAACGTAAGCTCCAACCTAAGCCTCCAAGCAAAAGCACATCTTCGACTCCCAACACTTCAGCGGGGAAGAAGTATGTCAACTTCGAGACCAAAAGAGGGGATCACAACTATCAGGTGGGAACAGAGCCATCCCCAGCGGGATCACCCAGACCTCAATCAGGGGCTGGACGAGGAAAGAACTCAAATACCTGGACTCGCAACAGTCCACCTACGACGAAAACGCATACTGCAACCATCATAACGCACGTGGCCATTCAACCTTAAATTACCACACCCTCGGAGCAAAACTAACACAACAGCTCATAGCTGGAGAAATTGATGATATAGCCAAGTTTCTCGTGATGGAAACTGACACGACACTCAATCCGTGGGTGAAGTACGGATTGTGGAGGCTAAGAAGCTGGCCGTACGGTGCTGTCTTCAACCGGTGGTATGAATGATCGGGACACGGTACGGAACGATCGGGATGCGGGTGAGTACTATTGTGATAAAATCTCTCAACGAAAAACACTTGAATGAATGGTAGATAAGTGGGATATGAACCGATCAGAGGTTGATCAGACCGGAACTGGATGGAATGAGGTGGACCGTCAGAAGTGAAGGTGATCTTCTGATATAGCACGCCTTACCCAGCCTTGGATATGATGCACCAACTCGCTAACAAAGGGAGTTGAATGGATATGACACACCAGACAACAAGTATGCTCACGCAGAACAAAAGAGAGAAAAATGCTCATGAGAGTTTTTCTATACTTAGAATGATAAATGATCAAAAGGTGTTTTGTTTTTACAAAGGAAAAAGCTTAAATAGCTTGGCAAACAAGGGTTTCTTTCCCACGCCAAAGAAGCTGTAAAGTTTTAGACTAAAATAAAAATGACATGAAATAAAAATCAAATGGACCGACGGTTTAATGAAACTCTGAGTTTTGTTCGGTCGAATTTTGGCCCGGGAAAAATGTCATGGAGACGCGTGTAGGACGGTGAACAATCAGGACGCATGGGCAAAGTATCGAGACGCGGGCTCACTGGCTCGAGATGCGGAATCGCTGGCTCGGGACGCGGGGTCGCTGGCTCGGGACGCGGGGAATTCGTATCAAGACGCGTCTAGACCGTCGGCAGCTCTGTGATCGAGAAACATCAGGATGCCATGCTGGAGCATCTTACCCCGTGATCGAGTCATCGGTCCTGCCGAGAGATCAAATGGGTCTTCTTCGGGTGAGCCGTCTCGTCCGATACGGTGCTGGGCTCGGGCGTCTCGACCATCATCGAATCCAGCTTGAGTCATGAGCAATTTGTCTCGAGACAAAGCTTCGCCATCGAGTGTTGGTCGGTAAACGACTCGGGTCTGGTCAGCAGAGTGATCGATAGCTCGGTTGATGTCGGATCCTTCATTCCCGGTTTGCGTCAAGACGCGTATGCGATCGGTACGGGTATCGGTACGATCATAAATCAGCTCATCAGAACCATCTCCAATTCTATACCGAGATGCAGGTATTCTGTCTTGAGACATCGATTCAGAAGATGCCTTAGCTCGGTGAAAATGGTCTCCAATCACCAATCGCTCGGGTGGATTCTCCTCCGTGTGTTCTGGTCCATCCGGTTCATCGTAACCTCTGGTTCTAGCTTCGGTTTCTGCATCCATGATTGCATCATCGACCGAGACACGGGTATTCTGTCTCGAGACATCGATTCAGAAGATGCCTTAGCTCGATGAAAATTGTCTCCAATCACCAATGGCTCGGGTGGATTATCCTCCGTGCGTTCTGGTCCATCCGGTGCATGTAACCTCCAGTTCTAGTTTCGGTTTCTGCATCCATGATTGCATCATCCCCTCCCTGTTGAAAAGGATTTGCCCTCAAATCCGGTTCATCTGTAGAATAAGTAATTAAGTCAGAAACATTGAAATTTGAACTGACCTTATGTTTACCTTGGAGATCAAGCTGATAAGCATTATTATTGATCTTTCTCGTGATTTTGAACGGTCCATCGACCCGGGGCATCAGTTTTGATCGCCTTTCGTTTGGAAATCGGTCTTTCCTCAGGTATATCCACACGAGATCTCCTTCCTCAAAANAAATCCACATGAGATCTCCTTCCTCAAAGGTTTGTTCTCTTCGGTGCTTGTTGGATTGTTCAGCATACTTCTTGGTCCTCTTCTCAATGTTGAGCCGAGCCTTCTCATAGATCTTCTTAACCTGTTCTGCCTTTCTTTTCCCAGCCAAACTGGCCCTTTCAGTCAAAGGCAAAGAGATTAAATCCATGGGAGACAAGGGATTGAACCCGTACACAATTTCAAAAGGAGAGAACTGAGTTGCCAAATGCATAACACTATTATAGGCAAATTTCACCTGAGGCAAATACTCTTCCCAATTTCTCAAGTTCTTTTTAACAATGGTCCTAAGCAAGGTGGATAAGGTCCGGTTGACAACTTCAGTTTGACCATCAGTTTGAGGGTGACACGAGGTTGAAAACAAAAGCTTGGTTCCTAGCTTAGACCACAGGGTTTTCCAGAAATATCTCAAGAACTTGCTATCCCTATCAGACACTATGGACTTAGGCAAACCATGTAAACGAACTACTTCCCTAAAGAACAGTTCAGCAACATGCACAGCATCTTCAGTTGAATGACAAAGAATAAAATGAGACATCTTTGAAAACCTATCAACAACCACAAAGATTGAATCCTTTCCAGTTCTAGTCCTAGGCAATCCTAACACAAAGTCCATAGAGATGTCTGTCCACGGATGATCAGGAATAGGCAAAGGAAGATACTTACCTGTAAATTGGGACTTAGCCTTGGCACGCTTGCAAGTCTCACACTTAGTGCAAATTCTGATCACATCCTTCTTCATGCCTGGCCAAAAGAAATGGTCTTGCAACATCTTCAAGGTCTTGTCAATGCTGAAATGGCCCATCAGACAACCTCCATGTGCTTCCCTAACCAGCAAGGTCCTCAAAGAACAATTAGGAATGCACAGCCGGTTTGAGTAAAACAAGAACCCATCATTCCTGAAATATTTTCCAAAGGAAAATCTAGAGCTAGCTAGATAAGGTTCTTTAAAATCCAAGTCAGAGGCATACATTTCCTTAAGTTGCCCAAATCCTAGGACCTTAGCATCCATAACAGAAATAAAAGCATACTGTAACACCCGTGAACCAGACAGTTTGGGTCGACGGATTCAGGTCGGGAGC
>OVBI01002410.1:0-20408 GCA_900406495.1 Sisymbrium altissimum | reverse complement strand
TTTGATGCCTTTACCTGTGAGTGAAAGGGTTAGCATGGACGGTAAGAAGAAGGCAGACTTGGTTCAACAGATTCATCAAGACGCCAAGAAGAATTTGGAGGAGAAGACTAAGCTTTATGCTAAACACGCAAACAAAGGAAGGCGTGAACAGGTCTTTGAAGTTGGAGATCAAGTGTGGGTTCACCTTAGGAAGGAAAGGTTTCCAGATGAAAGGAAATCAAAGCTGATGCCAAGAGTTGATGGACCGTTTCAGATCACCAAAAAGATTAACAACAATGCCTATCAACACGATCTACAAGGTACGTATAGTATCAGTTCCAGTTTTAATGTCAGTGACATTGTTCCTTTTGTTTCAGATAGCTTGGATTTGAGGTCAAATCTTTTTCAAGAAGGAGGGGATGATATGATCATGGGCAAAGAACAAGAACAGCTTGAACCTGAGGAGCTTGAACCCGTGGAACTTGAACCCTTGAACCGAGAGAAGGATCAGCTTGAACCAGAGGAGCAAGGACAAGGCATTACAACTAAGGATCATCTTCACGTACCAAGTGGACCAATGACAAGATCAAAGACCAAAGCTCTGCACAAAGCCGTGGGTACCTTACTAAATCAAATCAAGCTTCAAGATGACCGAGCTATACTAACCACCATGGTTTGTATACAAGCTGATTAGCTACATGAGTGGTGTTCCTTAGTGTGCTCTTTTTCCCTTGACATGTTTTGTCCCATTGGGTTTTCATGTCAAGGTTTTTAACGAGGCCTAAGTAACACCTTGTCATTGCTCATGTACTAATCCTGTGGACTGACCATTTTAAGACCAACCTTATGTTTCTTTTCCTTATGTTTGTACTTGTATTTGTGGCGTGTATTCACTTAGGGTTTGGGAGTGTGTTCCTCAACCTTATAAATACTCCTGCTTGTACTCTTGGCCGACCCATCTATCTTTTATTCTAAAACTTTTCTAAGTAGATCATCTTCTTTGGTGTGTAATATCCAAAGGAAAACCTTGTGTCTCTCTTTGTGTGTCATATCAAAGATAGTACAAGTTACTTGTTCAAGCTCACCATCTCTTGAACGAGTTCCATCTCTATCTCCTCTCACCTTATCTCGCAAATCGCTTCATCACAACTCGCAAGCCATCTCATCCGTGTGTTCATCCTTTGAGACCGTTCAGTTCCACCCTTCATTGATCCATTCCTTCCCGTGTTTGAGTTTGTCAAAGTTGAATCCTAGGGAGTTCGTGTCAGTTTCGATGTTGCATATGGATCCAGGATTAGCTGCATTTACCACGTGAAAATATACAGGTTGTAATTTGTAAGAACTATCCTCTGTTCCTTGAGCTGTCTCGATTGCTAACTTTTTCCCTTTCCAACACGTCCAATACGTTGCTTGTATCTTAAACTCAGTTCGAAGAATCTCTGGGATCTCTATCGCACGTGGTCCAGCAATCCGTCTTTCATACTTCGATCTCATTAAAGACGCAATGACTTTTGATGTTCCATGTTTTTTGTAGTGCCCTCTAATATCAGTGCTGCATATATGGGTGATCTTCGCCTTCCGCACTTCATACAACTCCGACTTTCCCACTTGATGATCCATCACATAAAAATCACACCGTTCTGAATAGCATTTTTCAGTGACGTATAACGCCGCATGTCTGGCAAATCTAAACCGAAACACATTCTTCAGTGCATAAATCGCCATTGCAATTTTAAATTCTTCCTTGTTCTGGAATACTTTCCCCAAATACATATCCCTATCCTCATTACTCAGATCAATGTCATCTACACTGTAACTACTAGAAGTTCCAACATCGTTGAACATAGGTTCCACATCCTCTAAACCATATTTTCGTTGAACTGAAGACATTTCTTCAACAATCCGCCTCCATTATCACACCTACGGACTACATCAGGGGGAATATCCACGAAATCGTCATCATCACAGGTTTTGCTCGTGTTTTTTTTCATTATGTTTGGGAGGAGTTTCGAACACTATGTCGTCGTCGGCCAATTCACCTCCACGTACACTTGTTTGGGGACGATCTTCCCCTTCATTATCCACAGAACCTTCAACTTCACCACGTTTCCTATATCCTCCACACCCCTTTCCGCTGGCCCCGCTTCTCGGTGAGCCTCCTCCTCTTCCACTATAGAACGAGTCTCCTAACCCTCCTCCACAACCACCACCTCCACCGGATTGTCCCACTCCACATGAACTACCACCCTTTTCATTGACGTTGTCATCTCCATTATCCCTCCCATCATTCAACGCGAACTCATTCCAATAGTCGTAATCGTAATCTTCTGAATCTCCTTTTTCATCATCCACGGGTTCGACATCGTCAACATCTTCAAACTGAACTTCTCCTTTCTTTGCCGCCTTCTCCTCTTCCTCCATTTTCATCTTTGCTTCGTATGCCTCTACGTGACACATTAAGATTGCGTCATCAACATCATCAAAGACAATCATCGCAGAAACAGGAGACACAGTGTTCACAGAAACAGGAGACACAGTGTTCATAGACACAGGAGACATACTCAATCTCCCACTTTCAATATCAGAATCTATACCCTTCTTCGCTCCTAATATTTTCACTGTATCTCCATCCATTACTCTAAATGTAACGAAGATATTCAATGACTTATATTCTCTATGGAGCACCTTGAACACCCTCAAGCCTTTTGTGTTTACTATCTCAACTAGCGAAGTTCCGCTTCCATTCAATTCAGCAAGTGCAGATCCTCTTGCCAATAACATATTTCCGTGTTAACTACTCTTGCATCTACTGCATATTCAGCCGCAATTTGAACTCTCATGTCATCTAACGAACTTATATTGCGCAAGTTAAAAGCCCTTCCCATCCGGGATTTGTCTATCTTAAAGACCCAAACTCCAGACTTGGAAAGTATCCATCCCCCTACCATCACAACCGTCCAACCATGATTACCATCGATTAAACCTGAACACCAACATAAATTAGATACGTAATGCATATTTACCCAGCCTGAACACCAACATAAATAAAAATCACTGTCGAGAAATCCAAAATTTACCCTACGTCGACACCAACAAAAATATATTTCACTGTTTCCTTAACCCAACTTTACTCAATTCTTTTACAAATACTATGGTGTAGACACAAGAACAACGAAATATACCTTTCTCCTGTTCTTCGCATTCACATTTTTTTCCTTTCTCTTTCTCCATCATCCCTCTAATGCACCGTAACCGAGATTGTGCTTACTATTTGATCTGTTTACTTTACCTCAACACCACTAATAATTACACAGTATACCCTAATATTTGGCGCCAAATCCCTCTCTCTAACGTCTGATTGCTATCATTTTTTAACCCAATTAGGCTCAGACCCACTAAGAAACTGCCCACTAATTTGTCCCACACTGTTTATGTCACTAATATTTATGACACTGTTTATGTCACGCGCACACCGATTTCGCAATTCATATTTGTGAGACAGTGTATGTCACGCGCATCAGGTGAGACTCGGGCAAAAAAAAATTATTTCTCTCTCTCTCTCTCACTAACACACGCTGACTTTTGTCTCTATCTTTCAAGACACACTCATTGTTGTGTCTGTATCTCTCTAAAAAATTAACTTAATATTAGATTACAAAAATTTTAATTTAAAATATAAGATAATAAAATTATATATAAATTTCTATTAAACAAAAAATTAACTTAATGATTAAATTTTAAGGCCGAGCCAGACATGCTGTCCGATGCTTGGCCGAGTTTTTGGGCCGAGTTGGACGTGCTGTCCGATGCATGGCCGAGTTTTCGGGCCGAGCCAGACGTGCTGTCCGATGCTTGGCCGAGTTTTTGGGCCGAGCCGGACGTGCTGTCCGATGCTCGGCTGAGTTTCTGTCCGATGCTTGGCCGAATTTTCAAAAAACTGTTCGAGTTTAAGTTTTTCGTAGAAGTTTTTCTAAAAACTAACTGTTTATGTTAAGCTTTTCGGAAATTTTCGGGGAAGATTTTTTTGAAAATCTATTTATGTTAAGTTTTCAGAAACTTTTCCAAAAACTGTTTGATATCCAGCTGGAGGCCCAGCTGGACGTGCTGTCTGATGATTGGCCGAGTTTTAAGGCCAAGCCGGACGTGAGGAAGGCATGTTTTGATGCCGAGCCGACCGTCTTCATGATGGTTTGCTGTGGGAAGGACGGCCGAGCCGGATGGCAGCATGCCCCTTGGGCACGGCAAGCTGATCGTGATGCTTGTGGGTAGGTTTGCTTGAAACTTGAATTTTTTTCTAAGTGTTGAAATTACTATTCTTTGTTCCGTCTTTTTGCTATGATGAATAGTGTTTCCAGTACTATTCCAATCCCGAACCGGTACCATTTACGGGACCCATCCTTTTCCTCTATATAAGAGAGGATTCCCCTCTTCTTCATTCTCATAAGTCATATAGCCTTTGCAAAGGTAACTCTCTCCCTTCTCTCTTCTTTCTCTCTCTAGAGAACTCCCTAAAACGTTTAGAACGCCAAGAACACTTTTACCTTTATACCACAATGTCTTTTGATTCAAACTCTTGGGAAAGTAATGTTCCTCGGGGTGATATTGGTCCTTTGATCTTTGGAGAAGACCAGTCCAAAGGAGAAGGGAGTTCGCATATTTTTGGTTATAGGAACTCGGTCTCCACCTGGAATTCCGCTGGTATTCATATCAATCTTGAAGAACACGATGGAAACCATACGTTAATTTGTGCTCAAGTCTTGTGGCAAGAAAGAGGCTGAATATTTGTTAGAGAGAGGAATTCAGGATGATGCTGAACACCCGAAAATGTTTCAGAAGGGAAAACGTAACACGGTTCCTTAGGTCCCAGATTCGAGTCTATGCAGTGCAAAGAGCATGGAGAGACTTAGGACGATGTTTGGTTTTCCTGATGGGTTTATACACTGTAAAACTCGTAGTTCCGAGTTTGGAGGACCGTTGCAATAATTATCCGTCATGCTGTTTTACAGTGTTTGAAACTTATTTCGACTCTTGCTCCCCGACCTTCCCCATCCCTTCTGTGATGCTTTGATTTCTTGCCAAGCATCAACTCGCAATGGGTCAAATTTCACTGAGGGGAATGAGAAATATATTGGGACTATTGACCCTCGGCCTTGAGCGCAACATCAGAATTGGGGTGTGGCACTTGTTAGGACTCCTCGAAGTCCGTAAGACTGTGGTGCCTTTGTCGTACTATGTTTCGCCAAAGGTTGGCAGAACGTTGTTCGTCGAGCACAGAAGCAATGATTCCTGGAGGGATTTTTTCTTTTTTGTCAATTCGTTGATTTGGTCAACCGTTTGGTTTAATTTAACTCGATTTCAGTTTGATTCAATTTTGGTTCGGTTTACTTAACCGGTTCGGTTCGGGTTATCAGGTTTGGTCTGGTTGACAATTGACCATTGTCCATTGACTTTGACCGTTGACTATTCTGTTGACTTTGACCAATTGACCCGACATCCGTTTTTCGTCGTTCGAAGGCCGTTCTCACTTGATTTTCGTACTGATTTCAGATTTAGCATCCATTTGAGTAAAAAGAGTTCAGAAGTCGTAGTTATCAACCATTTTGGCTAAGGTGAGGGTTATTCCGCAACAAGAGCCGTACTTTCGTCTAGAACGTCTTAAATCGAATTTTTAACTAAATGTGATCTCTTTTCTCTGATCGAGTCTAGGTTAGATGATTCAACCTAATTGATTGTGTAAGCTAAATCAGAAATGTTTGTTATATATTATGTACTTATATATATATTCGAGCATATTACACATTAGGGTGCGGGGGTACAGAGATGGCCTTCTGTACTATCACCGCTTGTCTGAGGGGGGGAGGAGGTGGGGGCAGCCTAGTCGATCTGCTTTCTGATGCCCTAAGATCGATAAATTGTCACACCCGGCGGTGCCGTTGGACACTTATTCCATGCTGACCTCATGGTGGGAGGGTGCGGTCACTTAAACCGTCATGTATGACCAATACTGTGTATATTTGGGTGCTTTAGGTGCCTTGATGTTTTATGTTTAGTCTTTCCATGGTTGGTGTGCTATGACTGAAATTACGTTTTGTACATTATAGCATCCTTACCTCACTAAGCGACTCCCCTGTTACTCACCCCTCTTCCTTATCTTTTTCAGGTGAGACTGACGAGTAGATGGATTCTCAATGGATCGGATGCTTTGGGATATTTTCAAGATTTGGTTTTGTATTTTTATTTTAAACATTTTGATTTACGATTTCTTTTGGTTTATTTCGATTATTAGAGTTGTTGGATTACTGGTTATTATTTAATAACAAGAAGTTTATTTAAATTTAATTAAGTTTCTTGAGGTTGAAGTTAGGGTTTGTCGTACACCGTTCTCGGGTGATGATGAGACGGATGTTACATTTTGGTATCACAGCGGGTTTTCCGTCCCGGTGCTGACGCAGGAGGCGGGTAGTAGTTAGAAATTCTGTTTTCAATGGCTTTTAAAGATTTTCAAATGTTTTCAAAGTTTTCGGGGCCCAGGGTATTTTTCAAAAAAAAAAAAAAAAAATTATAGCACCCTTTCTATTAGGCCATTGATTGTTACCTCTCGGTTTCTGCAAGAGTCTAACCAGCTTTGTTATTGTTTCAGATGCCACCGAGAAAAGGTACCCGTGGTCGCGTCGCCAGAGTTCAGAATCGGGCCAATGTTCAGAATGCACCAGCTGAGGGTAGTCATGCTGAAAAAAGAGTTAAGGTTGAAAAGCAAGTTAATGTTCATCAGGTATATCAGGAGGCAGTCAGGCAGATCGCTCAGGAGGCTGCTCGAGCAGCTGTGCAAGAGGCTGCTCGGATAGCAGCACATGAGGCTGCTCGAGCAGCTGTGCAAGAGGTTGCTCGGATAGCAGCACATGAGTCTGCTCGGATAGCAGCACATGAGTCTGCTCGGGTTACAGCAGAGGAGGTGGCACATCAGTTGGGTTGTCAGCCAACAAATGGAGCTGCACTACCACCGGTTCGTCAGGTTGAGGAACCCATGTATTGGGATCTGATGAAACAGATGCGGGAGATGGACATGGGTAACTTCAGTGGAGCTGTGGATGCTGCCGCAGCAGACAGTTAGACGAGGACGTTGAGTCAAAACCTAGATCATGTGAAGTGTCAGAGTTTCGATTGGATTTAGCTATGCAGTACCTCATAGATGATGCTTTGCATTGGTGGGTGTGAGTTGTTGAGAGTAGTCGTGGTCAGTACGAGCTCACTTATTAGCACTTTCTGAGGGAATTCAACAGGAAATTCTTCCCTAGAGAGGCTTGGCATGCGAATGCCAATGCTTTTGAGTACCTGACTCAGGGCACTATGACGTTTAGGGAGTATGAGCGCAAGTTCAGCCGTCTGCACAGATTTGCGGGAGGATTTATTGACGAGGAGGAGTTGATCATGAGATTTATGGATTGTCTGCGAGTGAATATTTGCACCCGATGTACCGTACGAGACTACACCCGCCTGATTCATTTGGTCAAGAAAGCAGTTATCCAAGAGAGAGGGATTGAAAAGGAACAGGAGGTCTCCAAGGTGACTCAGCCAAAGCCTTAGAAGACATCATTGGGACAGAAGAGGGTGATAGAAGAGCCAGGGTTACCGCCGTATTGTTCTCGTTGTCACCGCCAACATTTTGGAGATTGCATGTAGTGTTTTACATGTGGATGGTTGGGTCATGTCGCAAAGTTATGTCGGTCTAAACCATTGGACGCACCGTTTTGTTAATCAGATTGCAACCCCAGCAGCAACAGCCACAGTACCAGCACCACCAGCACCAACAGTGGGACAGATGATTTGTTTTAGTTGTGACCAGCCAGGTCACATTTTCAGATATTGTCCAAGGAGGATGCAGGGATTGCTTCTGCCACCGCCTAAGCACCAGGCCATTGCCCCACGAGCATTTTTTGCTGGAGACCACGAGAGAGCTGAGCCGAGATTCGGTATGTTTTCTTTGCTTATACTCATGGTTATTTTGAGTTTTTTGGTTGTGAGTTTATTGTTTCGAGTATATTGCTTTTGTGGAAACCATCGATAATTAGTACTTGTGTTGTCGGTTTTGGCTGGGGGTGGGGCAGCTTACACCCTATTGGATAGTGGAGTTACGTATTGTTTCGTAGTTCGAGTCTATTTAAGTCTTGGTCATTTCAGGATGTGTTTGAACCGAAGAGTAGCCAGATGCAGACAACCAGTCAAGAAAAGCCAGGTGCTTCAGAAATTCATTGAAATCTACCAGTTGTATTCGGGGGAGTGGGTTAGATGATGTGAGAATGACTGTTCCTATCGAGGCAAGATGCACATTTTTGCTCGGCAGTCTGTCCAGCTCAGTTCATGCGTACATGCGGGAAGGGCTAGTGCTGACCGGCTCGGCATGCGAATTCGAGGCGATGGTCACCGTCCGGCTCGTCACTTGGAAAGCTGGTACCAACGGTTGAACCAATCGTTCTGGGACGAGGCTGATGCGTGGGATGGACAAACCGATGGTCTGGCTCGGTAGGCGGACAGCCCAGCTTGGCATCCGGTCACGCGACTTGAAATGCCAAACACCGTCCAACACGGCATATGTGTCATGCCAAATGGCCGAGCCTGTCAGCACGGGACGAGGTGGCGTGCTGGATGGCCGAGCGGGTTGGCTTTGGCGCACATCTCCCTTCTTGGATGCTTCTCGTTATACTGGTTTAGCCAACGTTGGGTTTGTGGAACAATCCGAGGAATCGCGGCTTTTATCGGTTTACAGGAATATATATACGGAAAATAATTTTCGTATATTTTTGTGAAGCTACAATAAAAATAGTTGAATCGTAAACTATTTTCTGAATATCGATATTTTTTCCAAAAATATCTAAATATAGAAGTTAATATTTAAATATTTTGGCTATTAATTCCGAAAATATGGGTTTTGACCCCAATATTTAACCCTCCAGCTCTTCAGTCTCAGGTATGATAGTGACGAGGTGACTAAGAAGTGTTATACGGGATTAAGGAGCTAAAGTTGTTGCCAAACCTCCCCAGAGCTAAGATTTGTACTGTCTCTAAACCGCCAGACTGATTCTCGAGATGAAGTCTTTAGGCTGGCTTAGTCGTTCACTGAGGCTTAAGTGTCTGAATATGTTTGAGCATGGATAGATTTTTTCCGAAAAACTGTTTAAGATATGATTTCCAAAAGTTAAATTTTTTTTTTCTGATAAACTGTTCAAGATAAGTTTTTCGAAAGTTTCCGTACAAAAACAATAGGTAGATGGTTTTGGCCAAGCTGGACGGGTACTATGCCGAGCCAGTTGGTATTGTGTGTCCTTCTTCGGCGTCTGAGGCGTACGATCGAGAGAGAGGCGTGGAGGAAATGCACCAAGCCGGTCGAGCATGTGCCGAGGTGGCCGGATCCCACATCCTGCCTCGATGTTTTGAAGCGAATGATCAAGAGAAAGGTGGAAGAGAGTGGGCCAAGCCGGACGGTGTTGAAAGTGAAGTCCGAGAAGAAGATGCCGAGCCGACCGTTGATCCAAGAAGGAAGGAGGCTAAGCCGGACGTCGATGCAGGGACAGGATTGAGGATGGAGGCTGAGCCGGTCAAGGTTCATCGTCCTCCTTCGATGCTAAGGACGAAAATTTGATGCTGAGCCGATTGTGCATCCACCCCTTAGCAGTTTCCTTCTTTTGGAAAAATTTGAATGTTTCCGAAATTCTTTTCGAAATAGAAAAAAATATTTTTTTCATTTTTCTTTTTTTCCTTTTCTTGAGTTTCTTTTTAGTGGGACCCACTCTTTCTTCTATATATAAGCTCACACCCTTCTTCTCTTCTTACAACTTCTCATTTCAAGTTTTTTGAGAAAAGAGCACTGCCTTCTCTCTAGCTTTCTCTATCTAGAATTCGTGTTCTTGTATTCTTTAAGGATGATGAACTTCCGTGAGAGGCTTTTGGAGAATACAAGGAAGTCCATGCTTCCTCTTGCCCAATCCTCGGGTACTTCTCTACATATTGGGCAGCCGATGATCACTACATTCAGCGAGCTGGGTGTTGATTATACCAAGGGGACCTCGTACGGTCTTGAACCCCTGGTCACCATTCCTTCATAAGGTATGGAACTCGCTGTTTTTGATCGGGGAGACGTTGACGGTGGATTGTCTACGGCTGATCAAGGTAAGGCGGTGCTTCCTCCTCCTCTAAGAGATCGTATATGCTCTTGTCGCTGCTTCGGGTGAGTTCGGCTATGTTGGCTTGAAAAGGAACGCACCCCTTTCTAGGAAGGGTGGCGCCAATGAGGGTTCTCGTGAGAAAAAGCTCGAAGGTCCAACTCAGTCTGAACCTTTCCCGACGAAGAAGGTCAGGATTCACAAAGTGTCTATCAATGAGTCGAACACCTTGTTCCGGAATATGGGATTATGTGTGGATCTTGTATCAAAGATCAAGGATCCCTATAACAATCCTATCTCCCATAAGACTTTGTTTTCTCCGAAGTCGTACTCGGTTGCCGTCCAATGCGCTATACAAGTAAGTGTTACTTATGGCTATCATTCTTTGAGAATTTCAAGTCTAATTTTTTTGCTTATCGTATTCTTAGTTTTGCAGCTCGTTACCTTGATCAACATGGGCTTATACGAGTATGAGAAGGGGATCCATCGGGCTGAGCGTCATGAGACCATCGCGAAGCTTGATAGGGATCGTCGCAGGAAGAAGCTGGATGTCTTGACCCTTAACTATTAGCTGAATGTGGAGAACCTTGAGAAGGAAGTGGCCAGTCTGAAGGAGGAGGCACACCGCAATGCTACGTCGACTCCCGCCTGTGCAATACCAAGGACGCCCTCGAGTCTAGGATCGCAGCTTTGGAGGAACAGTTCACAGAAAAAGATGCTGCCTTTAAAGCGAAAAAAGGTCATACCACGATGGTTTTAAGGCGGCGAAGGACAAGAGTCACGCTCATGTGGAGAAAGCGTTAGCTCTGATCGAGAAGCGGATCTCAAGTCGCGCGTCCGAGTCCTGTTATGAGATGGCTCAAGTCGCGCGTCCGAGTCCTGCTATGAGATGGGAGTATGCAACTCTGAAATGTTTGCTGTTTTTGACAGGAACGATCCCGACGAGATAGCCAAGGAGCGTTCGAAAGTCGAGTAAATAAAGGTGGATTTTTCGAGGTTCGAGGGCTTGGGTGATCGTGTTATCGATGAGCTTCCCGAGTGCCTTGCTCCATCCTCCAGTTCTTCAGCTTCTGTTTCTCCCGAGCCTTTGTTCACCTTTCCCGAAGAAGGCATGGAGCTTGCTCTTTTTGTTGATGGTGGATGATCTGTGGCTGGTAGAGGTAAAGAGATGCTTCCTCCTCCTCCTTTGGTTTGGAAGGAGATCGTATCCGGTCTGGCCGCTGCTTCGAGTAAGTTCGGCCATATCGGTAGGAAAAGGAATGCACCTTCCTCTAAAAGAGGTGGCGAGGGTTCTCGTGAGAAAAAGCTCAAGGGGCCAGTCCAATATGAGCCTCTCCCAGCGAAAAAGGCTAGGATTCATACAGTTTCTCTTGACGAGTCGAAGACCTTGTCCTAGAATTTGGGGCTATGTGTGGATCTTGTGTCAAAGATCTAGGATCCTTCTGACGATCCCATCTCCCACGAGACCATGTTTTCTCCAAAGTCGTACTCAGATACCGCCCAATGTGCTATACGAGTAAGTGTTACTTATGTTAATTGTCTTTGAGTATTTTATCTCCAATGTTTTGTTTTATCGTATTCTTGATTTTTCATCTTGTAACCTTGATCAACAAAGGCGTCTGTGAGTATGAGAGGGGGATCCATCGGGATCTTCAAAAGGGATCGGCTCTTGTCTCAGCTTCTTTGCGGAGGTTTTCCATCTACTGCGTCAAAAAATCGTTGAGTTTTCCTTGGTCCTCGTACTTCTTCTGAAGAGCTTCGAGAGAGGATTGCAATTGCGCAATAAGGGTTGTGGTATCCTCCTCTCGATCTCCTGCTTCGGATGAATTCGGATTCATCGTGGTTTCTTCTCCGGTTTCTATGAGGTTCGATATCGTAACTTTCCGCTTTTCAAGAGTAAAGATTTCTCATAAACCCTCCTTCTAGCGCTAAACTATGGGAACCGAAATTCACCTCCACGTATTTTAGGAAAGATGTTATGTGAGGAATCGAGAATCTTGGAAAGAAAGCAAAATAAATAAGTAAAGATCGAAAAAGGAAATTAGAGCAAAAGAGAAAAGGAAACAAGAAGGCGAAAAGAGAGTTTTATTGTTTTAATTGGTAAGTATCAAAAGATTCGAATCGTCCCTTACAAAGGTAAAGATCGATATGTATTTATACTAGACAAACTTAAGTCCTAATTAGCTGAATTCCCGATGTGGGAACTACTTTTCTCCTACTTTACACCGACTTTCGGTAAAAGCCTTCGAGAATCTTCTAGAGTCTTCGATAAGTCGGCTTGGCCTGCGGTAATCCTCCCAGTCAGCTTGGCCAACTTTCTCCTTCGTCTTTTGGTTTAGCAGTTTTCTTTGGTTTATTTTAAGCTAACGTTTTACCGTTCTCGATAGATAAAAACGTATTAATATTTTCCGTAAAACATCGAAAAGTTTACGAAAACATCGATAAGTTCTTGAAATGATCTTAAAGATGAAGAAACAAAGTATGCACGACCACGTCTGGCTCGGCCTTCATGACTGCACATGAGAATGGGAGACTTTATCCCGCTCGGCCATATTGTTCGAGAGGAATTGGGCCGAGCCGGCCATGACGCTCGATAATGATCGGTATATACATCCGGCTTGGCCACTGGACGTGATGCAGGAGGAAGCGAACACCGTCCGGCTCGGCATTGGGAAGAAAAGAGGAGTACCCGGCCGAGCCGGTCGTGATGGTCTGGACGTCCCCGAGGAGCACGTCCGGCTCAGCCCCCCCCCCCCCACAATTTTGCACGGAACGGACCAACTCGTCCGGTCGGCATCTCTGGTCGCCACGGGACGCCGTCCGGCTCGGCCTCTAGAGTGATCGATCAGGCCGAGCCGATCGAGACACGGATTCCCTAATTGGCGAACTGATCGATTGGGACCATGCTGGACAATCGGCTCAGCCGCTTTTCAGTCCAGTGTGAGATGTTTGGTCAAAATGTTTGGTTCATGATACGAAGAGTTCGAGGAATCGCGACTTTTATCGGTTTATCGAAAAATATATACGAAAAATAGTTTTCGTAGACTTTTCATAAAGTTCGATAAAATAGTTTAAAGTTAAACTATATTTTGAATATCGTTTTTTTCAGAAAATATACAAATATAAAATATGGAAATTTTTCTCGATATTTAGACATTTTAGCCGTTAATTCCGGAAGTACGGGTTTTGATCCCAACAGGAAATTCTTCTGTTCTCCCCAAATTGTTTTGGTTCCATTAGGATTTGGAAACTTAAGGTGAGAGGTGGTAAGTTGATGGGATGGACTTTATGGCGTTAAGGTAGGGTGTTTCTGTTACAGCATTATAGATCGTGGGGGTGATTGGCTACCGAGAACATCACAATGGTGATGCTTGCAGCCGTAGAGACTGGGAGAGCGATTGTTCCTTGGGTCATTGTTATGCTTCCAAAGAAACTCGTCAATAGTATAGATTTTTCTACAAGCTCGAATGAATTTGTATCCATCCTATCAAGGATTTCTCGACAGATAACATTTACCGTATTTCCGGTGTCGATAAGTACCCTAGACATGTCATGATCGGCTATAGTGAGTTCAATAACGAGTGGATCATCATGAGGATGGACGATCTTGTATGCCTCCGATTTCTCGAAGACGATTTCTTCCTTGGTTTTCTTCCTTGATTCCGACCGATCGATGTATGTTCTAGCTTTCGCTGAAGAATTGGGATCCTCCGATAATTGTGTTAACAATTCATATAGAGGATTTTTGGGTTGCCATATGGATATCGGGAAATTTCCTTTCTGGATTGCATCCAATCCTCGGAAGTTTCTCGAATCGGTTCGGCTTTACCGAGCGGATGATTTTTGAAGTTAGGACTTGGCATCTTTGGGTCCCCTCCTTCTAGCACCAAATTGTGGGAACCGAAATCCACACAACGTATTTTAGGAAACGAAATCGATAATTAGGTCCCAAAAGTTCTGAAAAGAGAAACTCGAGAAAAAGATTGAAAAGTAATATTTTATTAAATATAAGAACTCCGCATAAAGGAAATAAGCAAAAAATGAAAGTTTACAACGCCTAAAGTGCGAAAGTATGAGAATTGAGAATCTGCTTTGAAAGCTATGCATCGATATCTACATATATTTGACAACTTGAAGCTTTAACTAGCCAAACTCCCGCTGTGGGAACCTATGTCTTCGTCTTTTCCACCGATATTGAGGAATCTTCGAGAAGCCCACGATACTCTCCCTGTCGGCTCAGCCCAATTTCCTCCTTCAACTTCGGTTCGATAATTCCTTCGGTTTGAGGTTCTTTTTTTAAGTTAATGTCTTATCGTTTTTGATAGATAAAAACATTATAATGTTTTTTCATAACACATCGAGGAGTTTACGAAAACATCGGTAAGTTCTTGAAATGATCTTAAAGACAAAGAACTAAACGCGATTGGCTCGGCAGAATCTCTTGAAGCATGTCTCGACTGGCTCGGTGCAATACGAAGTAACATTTTGGCCTAGCCTGTAAGACCCCCGGTTCGTTCTATAAATAGAAGAACCAAAAAGTGTCACAATCTAGTAACTAAGGCCGGCCAAGTCGTAAAAATGGATAATTCCATACCAAAACCCGGTCGTCCAAAGCACCAGTTCCTCTAAACCTAGGCCTAAGGCTTTTCAAGCTGTACAAAGGTCTTTGAGTTGTGTTAGCCCGGATAAGGCAATATCATTAAAACAAGCCAAGTTTGCAAAAATATCCATCTGTCTGGGAGCTCGATGGACTTAAGTTGTTGGACGCGGGTTTTATGTTAACTGTTCCCAATGTGTATCATTATCTTCATTGATTCTCGGGATAATGATTCTAGTTGCCTGCATCACATAACTCATTAAAACTTAATTTATCCCTATTTTGTATTAATAAAATAGGGATAAATACATTTCCATTTCTTTGCTTTTTTCGAGTATCCATATAGTAGCATTTTAAAGATGTCGGTTGCTTCTCTTTCTTCTTCCTAAGATTTGTTTAAGCAAAAAAGAGAGAAAGAGAGATATAGAAAAATATTTCCCTTGTTTTGTTTTGAAAGAATCCTTTTACACTTTTCTAACGATGAGTTCTAGAAGCCGAGAGACTGGTTCTCCGAGAGGAGATTCCGAGCGTGAGGGCTCGTTGTGGGAGAATGAGGTCCCCGAAGGCTTGAGCGCTCGCATCTGTCCTTTAATGAAACCTGGCTTGTCGACTACCCGACCGCATGTGAGCTTGAAAAGGGATATCGAGAGGTTCATCCTTGCTCAGTCTGCAATCATCTCTGCTTTTGACGAGATGAGGGATAAGTACGATAGACTACTGTCTATGTACGATGCCCTTGTGGGCTTCCAGAATTTAAGGTTGAGAAAGGCCGTTGAGCAGGCTAAGACCAACACAGAGGCAGGAGGGCCCTTTCTTGCCGTGTTTTCTTCCTATCTTGAATTTAATAGTACCAGAACTTGTATCCTCGTGGATGTTGCAAAGTTGCAATCCATCGAGAAACTACAGTCCTTTGTTGTGGCAGGCGATCTCTCTTCCAAGACGAAAACTAGGTGGATCGAGGTCGACTTAGCCGCATTGCGGGCTGGGATTAGCAGTTTGCCGATCCTTAGAAATGATTTCCAGATTTTTCTATCTCACCTGGAGAGTACTTTGACCCTGCCCAGTTCCCCCCTAAAGGTTTTCCCGGCCGTGAATGCTTTCTGCGGTTAGCCGGGTGCTTAAAACCTTATTCCTTCCTCTTGTCAGCATCATAGTATAACTTTGTTAGTTTTTCTTGAGATAGGACGGGATCATGTCGAAGGTCTTTCTGATTTAAATCTTATGGCGTGTGAGCGCGGTTTCATCGAGGATGATAAGGACTCACTTGAGGAAATTAGTACCAAGCTATTGCCGGACAGGGGCCACGGAGGCGAAGCGCCCTGAGTTCGGACCGTGCAGCCATGTTGTCGAGCTAATGCCATGGTCAACTAGGAGTGAATGGGATCACTAAGAAGAAGGGGGAGTTGACGCTGCCTTCCTTATATATATTTTTGTGTTTGTGAACCCAAGAAGGCATTTATGTTTGTACACCCAGAGGACCATTAAATAGTTTTGGAGTTTTGTATTAAGACCCTATTTCTAATTAATAAAAAAATTTCGTTGGAAATATAGTGTGTACTTTTTGCCTCAGGTTTGGAAAGTTCAACAAACTGAGATTGTATTCGTTAGAAGTGAGAGCAGGGTGATCAGTCCTCGTGCCATTTTAAAAAATTTAACTGTGATAGTATAAATATCGAACTCTCTGATGTGAGGTTGGGGCTCGGCTTAGGAAGTGTTATGACCAGTTAATCCATTCTTGACGCGGTCGGTCAGTGAACAGTTTTGTGAGGATGGAGCCCGCTCTATATTTGACCTTGTTACCCCATCCGGGTCGGCCTACGAGGATGGAGGTCACCTTGATTTTTCACCTTTCTGCCGCGCTCGGGCTGGTCTGTGAGGATGAAGCTCGCTTCATATTCGACCTTGTTACCCTGTCCGGGTCAGCCTGCGAGGATGGAGCTCTATTTAATTTCTGACCTTTCTTCCGCGTACGGGCCGGTTTGAAGATAGAGTTCGAGACCCAAGCTTGCTGAGCAAGGTGCCTGATAATAAAGCCGTATATAGCTTGAAAATATGGTTTAGACGGATGATGCAACAGTTGACTTGCCTCAGCAGTCGGGAATATAAACCTTCGTTTCCCTTCTGCACGAAAATGTCAAAATTTTTTATTGGATGTGACGTTATACTTTTCCCCAGCTTTAAATGCCAGTGTAGGGCTATTTATAACTCTTCTTGGGGAACTTGCCTAGTACAGATATCCTTTTTCGGTAAGCCCTTTGGGACTTAGAAAAGTTTGCTTACCCTTTGATGTCATCCGAGAACCAAAATGATCCGTCACCACCTCAGATGTCTGGAGTGGTTGAGGAGCCGCCGTTACCTCCTACATCTTTTTTCATTCATGCGCCTTCCCATCTGGGAGACAAAGAGTTCGAGCCACGCAGGGTTTTTGTTCCACCGTTCATCTATGCTCTGGAGGGAGAGGAGAGGGACAAAATTTTGGCTTTTGTGGAAACGGTTTCTTTCCCCTTTCTCTCTTTCTTCGCCATTTTCCTTTCTATGTACTCACGTTTGCCATTTTGCTCCCATTTTTTAGGTGGTTTCTAGGCACCGTCGCTTGATTGGCAAGCGTCTCAGACTTGTTGCAGAGAGGGCATTTGTTTGAGCAAAGAAACCGTTGGATTGAATGCAAGATCCGTAGGTGGGAGTCTCCCCCGCTGGAGTGGGAAGAGCAATGGTTTGACTCGATAGCGCATATCCCCAGACGGATCCGTTCTTGGATTCAGCATCGGGACGGGGCCAGGCAGATGGTCGTCGAGCTGACTGTCCTGGTTCATCTTCCAGGGTTTGAATTTCGAGGGTGGAGCTCTCCTAGTACCCCATTCTTTTTATTCTTGAAATACTTGTATTCTCGGTACTTGGCGTTAGAAGCCGGCTCTTTTTATTCTTGAAATACTTGTATTCTCGGTACTTGGCGTCCGATTCAGGCTCTTTTGGATCCAATGGATCAGATTCGACGAGGTTCTCTTCTTTGTACCTTCAGCCTCCAAATCTTGTTTTCGAAGTTTCGTTTGAAGACGCGAGATCAATCTCTTCTAGAGAGAATCTATGGTTGGTAGTGAATCTTCAAACCAAGACTCACAACCTAGATGTACTGTCCAACGATGCCGTTTCTCAAGCGATCGATTCTAGCTTCACCGTATTTCAAGTCTATGATGGTACGCCTCAAGGACAACAAATCTCTACTTTCTACAATATCAAATCTGCTCCTCCTGTGGTGCTCCTTATCGATCCCATCACTGGTCAGCAGATGCGTTCTTGGAGCGGCCAGATCGAAGCTCAGAGTTTTCTCGAAGATTTGATGAAGTACGTTGATTTTGGTCCTGATGAACATGTTGCTTCTCTGACAAGTAACAAACGCATAAAAACCGAGAAGATTTGTTTTGAAAGCAACCAGGCTAATGAAGATGCAGACATGTCTACTTTCTGGGATTACGATTTTCTAGAGTCTTCAGAAGGAAAGGTTTTCATTTTGCCCGAAAAGGTGGAGGAGAATTGTTCGTCAGGAAACCATGTTGTGGCTCTTTCTTGGGGTGAAGAAGAATCTGAAGAGTCTAAAGAAGTAGAGGAGGAGGGGACTTGTTTAGGGTTTCCAGATTCGACAGAAGAGCCAGATGGAGACTACAACCGAAGCGTTGAGTCCAGTCTCTCCGTTCGTTTTTCAGATGGGAGAAGAAAGGCGTTCAAGCCGGTACAAGCGATTTCTGGTGCTTCCAAGACTTTTTAGTTTTGACCAATTATCTTGGTTACTTGAGATTGTCTTTATCTTTTTTTTTTCCGATTACTGTATTGTATTTTGATTGCTATCTTCTGCATTTTATTCTGCATTTTACTTTGTACACGGACCAGTAGTGATCTTTTATTAAGGAATTAATATAATTAATCCCGTAAATTAGAATTTTCACATGTAATTCTTTAGAATTAAGAATTTTCTGACAATTTATTTAATATATCTAAAACTGGTACTCTGTTTTTTATTTCAGATTTAGTTTGACTTAGAGTTTGTAATACTTGTTATATTTTTTTTATGAAATTTCTATGAAATAAAAAATATATTTAATATATGATTGACTAAATTATATTTCTATAAATAAATAAATAAATAAATAAATATATATAATAATATATATATTTTATTATATAAAGTATCAACGTTCAAAGTTAGTAATTCATAAGATCGTGACAAGTGACAGTTTGATAATTTAAAAATTTAGAAAAACTATTTCTTTTATTAATAACAAAAAAAAGAAAAATCATAAAATTAGATCATAAACAAAAAAAAGATTAAAAATTTTTTCAAAAAGGAATTTTTTTTCTAAAAATAAGATTTACAAATAGACATTCATCAGTAAAAAGAATTGAAAGAGTTTTCTTTTTCTAGAAATCTTAAACACCAAAAAATATATATATATAAACAATCAATATTATAGAAAGGTATATACTCTATCATAATTTTTCATTAAAAATAAAAACACGATCCTAAAAATTAGCTAAGAATTAAAATAATTTGTATCCACTCAAATCAAAATCTTTCTAAGGTATATTTCTTAACGTGAAAGTCAAATGCAATAATTTTTTTATTAATCTATTGGTTTATGAATAAAAATTCTGATAATTTCTTATATAACTCATAAGAGTGACAAGTGGCAGCTTGATGATTTAATATGTTAACATGTGTCAAATAGATTTTATTTGTTAAATTCTTAAAATTATAAATAAATTAAAAACTCTCAAATTAAAAATTCAGAAAAATTATTTCTTTTCTTAATAACCAAAAAAGAAAATCAGAAAAGTAATCATAAACAAAAAGGATTAAAAGTTTTTTCAAAAAAGGAAATTTTTTTTCAAAAAGAAGATTTACAAAAAAACATTCATAAACTAAAATGAATTGAAAGAATATTCCTTTTTCAGAAATCCTAAATACCAAAAAAAAAAAATAGAAACAATCACCCTTATATAAATGTATTTACTCTATCATAATTTTTCATTAAACACAAAACACAATCCTAAAAATCCGCTAAGAGTTAAAAGAATTTGTATCCACTTTATAATCAAAATCTTTCCGAGATATATTTCTTAATATGGAAGTCAAAGACAATAATTTCTTATTAGTATATTGGTTAATGAATAAAAAGTCTAATAATTTCTTATAACATGGAACAATGTTTTATGGTATCAATCTATGCGTATATATATAATATTTATATACACTATATTTGTAAAACTAAATTTTATTTGTATATATATAAAGATGATTTAAGAACTAAATAGAGAGTAGTTTTCTTGTCTTTGTACCGATGTGATCTGGATGGTGTTCCTCTTCGTGATGCAGAATGCAGAATATCCAACGCTTATAAAAAAAAAGAAACTCAAAATAATTCCAAGTCAACCTGAGTCAAAGTCAGAGTATGATTCCAAGTACAGCGATAGCAGTGATGATNCAGCGATAGCAGTGATGATGAAGATACGATAGATGAATCTCAGAAGAGTTCAAGAAATAGAAACTCGAATAATATAAAGCAAACCTGTTTACTCTACTCCCTTTGCTTTCAAAGCGGGAAGGTCGACAATGTCAAACGTAACACAATACTCTTTTTGTGTAGTCGCTTTTCGTCGTAGAAAATTGTTATAGCTTCTCG
>OVBI01002409.1:0-20417 GCA_900406495.1 Sisymbrium altissimum | reverse complement strand
AATGGTATTCTAGTAATTAATCTTTCATCAATAAACCAGCCGTATTACGGCCGAGTTTATCAAATTTTTGTAACTCGGTCGTATCTAACTCCATAACTCAGCCAGCAAAAAAACATAACTCAGTCGAACAAATAACTCAACCGTCTCTTATCTATAAGTCTATAACTCAGCCAAAATTTGGACAAATCACTCAGCCATTGTATAAGTAGCCGTAACTTGTGCTCGTAACTCAGCCATCATATCATATAACTCAGCCGTTTTATATAATAACCCAGCCGTTATCTCATAACTCAGCCGTTATCTCATATCTCAGCCGCTACTGATGGCTGATTTATGATCGTAAGTCAACCGAACTCTCATAACTCAAAGAGATTTTTATAATTCAGCCGTAATAAACGGCTGAGTTATGTTCCGTTATCTCATAAGTCAGCCGCGTTTTTTAAGTCAGCCACAACGTAACCATAACTCAGCCACAGTTTAAGCCGGCTGAGTTAATTAATACACGTCAGCTCTTTCCTACGTGGCGTAAGTTTTTTGCTTACGTGTCGATGGCTTTTTTGTAATTATGTTTTTTATTACAACGTAACACAAGGGTACGCTGGGTATTAAAATGTATTAAAAGCAATCCAGTAATTTTCAAAAATTTAATATGATTCTAGTATTTTCACCTAAATTTCATGGTATTTAAGTCAACTTCCATTAGTAAAATTGGGGGAAAACAAGTATAATTAGAGAATAACAAGTAAAATTACAGAAAACAAGTTAAAGTAGAAAAAACAAACTATTAGTTTTCACAAATTTAAAACCACCTAAAACAACTTGTCAATTTCACATAAAAAGTACTCTTCGTAAATCACAACCAGGTACAACTATTGTTCATTTTTCTTGACCTTGTTATTGGCCTATTTGGGTATACGTCTGCTCTTCTCTGCTTAACATCATTTCCAAAGGTGTTTAGGGTCTCACTCCACTCTTCATTGCCATTGCCATTGCCATCGCCTTCTTCTCTGATTAGCCCAATGGACTCATCCGTTTGCTCACATTTTTTATACCCATGCAATTAAATACAGTTATACATCAGTATTTCCAAAAGTATAATTTTCCTATTATAACTTATGAATACAAATTTTTACCTTAGAGTTTTGTCCCACACAATTTTCACTTACCTTTCTTCCTTTTAATTTGTACTGGACAAACGTTTTAATGGCTGCCATTATTTTTTTCATCCCATCTATTTTCTCCTCCATTTTCTTACTCAGATCTCTCATCATATGTACAATTTTTTTTCACGCTCTTTACCAGCTCCTTCACTTCACTTAATACTGCATTCTCTGGTCGTTCTATAACTGGTATTTCTTTCATCTCCACATTCTCGAGTTTCTCTTTTATTCTGGAAGCCAGATTTTCCTTATGCATTTCTTCAAGTCATATATTTTTTCCATGATTAAGATACTGCATACAACTCTCAACAACAATATCATGCTTATCAGCGTCATCATCTGGTTTCATGATCCTAGCCATAAAAGATTTTTCTTCCTCGAATTGAGTGTGGATGCTTTCAATGTTCTGTGAATGTAAATAGTCAATAAAAATTACAAACATAAAATCCCAAAATATTTCATATGCAAATAACAGCTAACATTAATTGTACAAAGTTTTTCATTTATTTTGGAAAGAGGGAACATTTTCATTTCACTTTTCTTGAACTTGGTTTTACACATCCTAGAACAAACTTTGTGTGCGCCTGGATTACATTTTCGAAATTTGTTACCTAATTGTGGAATTGCCTCAAATGCCAAAAACTACACAAAACTAATACAAGATCCTGGAATCGCTCACGGTACATCCGCCTTGACTTCTCCATCAGAATGCTCCATCGTGTGTGAAATCTCTTTAATCATATACTCAAATTAAAGTTCATAAAAATGCTACACGGTGTAAATAACAGCTAAGGAAAAAAATTAGTTTCTAGTAACACCGCAAGCAAAACTCTTTTAATCCTATTATTGCTGAGAAATTAAATTTCATATACGATATAACACCTAATAATACAGGTTTTTATTAGTGTCAGAGTAATGTTTTACATTGCCCTAAGCCAATATAAAAACTATGCATTTTTACAAATTTTATTCTGTAAAATAATAATAATAATATAAAAATATATTAAAATATCATATACAAAAATATTTCAAACTCATTAATTATTTATAACTTTTTTATATAAAAAAAAGAAAACAGTTATTACTAAAATACTGCTCTTTTTTTTTTTCCATTTCCCACCAAAATCATTCATTTAACTCATGTAGTCAAATCCTTTAATCATATATGTCTCAATTGATATTATCTTCCTCTAATATGCATAAAAAATAAATTGATGACATACCTTAATACTTTGGAGTTTTGAAAAGATAATTTCGAAAGAAAAATTAGATTGGGGGCCGGGGCAAGATGATGACAATACAAGAAAAATATTTTTATTCTTTAATCTATTGTTTAGGGTTTAAAATATGATTTAAAGTATAATTTTATCACTAATTATTTAATAATCCATAAATATTACTAATAAAAACTCAACAAACTATTACTCTAATAAAAATAGTATAACAAGTATTATTTTAATTAAAAAACATCAAACTTTATTTATTATCTATATTACTAAAATTATATATATGTATATATATATATATATATGAAATTCTAAAAATAATCTACCTCTTTAAAATGGATGTCCTAATCAACCTTTTCACTTATTTCTCCTCTCAGCTCGGCCTAATATGGTCGCCTATATTCGTTATTAATGATGTTGGAGACTACATTTCATCTAAAAATAATGGAATTGTCACGTGACGAAAACGGCAAAAAGAAAAGCATAATAGTTGTCACAGTACTCTCAATGTTCATCGTCACATGCATTCTGTGAATGTGTATTTATAGTATTAATTTACACTGTTAATCTAAGGGAAAGTCTTTTTCAAAAATCTGCAAATTGGCACCTTGATTAATTTGAAAAATTAAACCATTAAAGTGGTTTTTACCACATTACAAAACACTGCTGAAAAGTTAATGAAACAATAATTTCTATAAAATATTTTTTTTTTCAAAAAT
Source organism: Sisymbrium altissimum (assembly GCA_900406495.1). Classification (NCBI taxonomy): domain Eukaryota; kingdom Viridiplantae; phylum Streptophyta; class Magnoliopsida; order Brassicales; family Brassicaceae; genus Sisymbrium; species Sisymbrium altissimum. Next base: position 17,312 of record OVBI01002409.1, on the reverse strand, counting down.
CCATACAAATCTGAAAAATAAAATAAAAATCCAAAATTTCAAAAATTTTAGATTTTCTTTAAAAATATTTTAAATTAAAATAAACAAATTAAAGTTTCTTATTGTAAACAAAATCCAAAATAATTAATTAGTAAAAGTTAAAATTAATAGTCTTATAGTTTCATGTATGACATACTTGAATATTCGATTTGTTTTTAATTATAAAAGTTTACATAGTGCATGAAAATATTTAGTGGAGTAAATATCATTTGTATATTATGTCTTCAATTCATTATTTTATAATTTATTAATTATAATTTTTAATATTTAAAGATTTTATGGATTTTTCAATATTTGTTGTACTTTTTTATATCTTTAAAAAATTATATTACTAATTTCACTTTTAAATATTTTTAAATTTTTTCCTAATTTTTAGATTATGTTTTATTTTCTAAGATTTTCTGTGATTTTTTAGATATTTTTCTTTTTTATTTGTTTTAAAAATAAATATTTTTATAGAAGTTTATGTTTTGTTTATTTTGTTATGTTTTGTGGATTTGGGAACACAGAAGCCACTTTAGTGATTTAACTAAATTAGCCAAATTAAGAGTTTATCGTCGAAATGATAAAGTGTTGGAGGTATTTGTCACATTAAGGTTTTTCTGGGATTTTTAAATGAGTTATTTACTCTTGAGAGTACTTATTTACATAATAATTACATGTTAAGGTACTTTAGGTTTATGGTGTACTTTGGGATTTTATGAGTATTTTTTTAAGTCGAATTTGACCTCTCTTTTTTACTGGTCTGATTATAATTGAAAAAAAAAATATCGTTTTGAACTGTTTACACAATATCAAATCACAACCATCTACCTTTAAAATCCCTGTAATTCTCTTCTTTAATTTTGTACTTACTTCATCTCAACCATTGATTTTTCATTAAATACCTACTAAATCTAACGGTTGGGGCTTCTCTGGTAGAAATTCACATCTGTTGAGTATTTTTTTTAGAAAAACGGGGGAAAGATCTCTATTGCCGTGAAATCTCTCATTCTGGATGAACATCTGTTCGAAGTGAATGTATATTTTTTTAAAAAAAATTTCAGATATCACACAATTTGTGTTAGATCTGTGAGTTTATTGCAAAAAAAAAAACTTATGAACAAACTGTTATGTACGGTGAGTGTATGTTTTAGGATTTTATTCACAAAGAAGATGAAGATGAAATGACCAATATATCCTTCATTAATTGAAATGTTAAATTAAGTTAGAGTTACATGTATCCGTGTGGATTGGTATGAGCGGACAACCAGAGATGGACAACAAAGGATGGACATCAGGTGTCAGAACAATAGATGTCCCCGAACTCTTGACCAGGTGGATAACGAACAATTTGACATCAACTCATTGTTTGATGATACGACATACGATTGTACCAATATTCTTGATTTGAATGTAAATGATGGGGATGAAAAAAATCTATGTGGAGAAAGTGTATGCAATCAAAGATGATTACCAAATAGCTTTAGCTATTTATGCCATGTTTGATTAGTTACTTTGTTATGTTTAAAAACACTTGACTAGGTGAATGATGAAGAATTTGACATTGACACATTGTATGATGATACAACATATGATTGAAGGAAAAGTTCTCAACCGAGTGGAAAAAACATATGGATACTAATATACAGATAAAATTAATTGGCTACTGCCTTGTGGACAAGTTGCATGACTTACAAAATAGTTGCAAATTTCATAAGTGTCAATAACAACTTAAAGACCCTAAAATTAGTATATAAGATTAGTAGTACATAAAGGAAGATGATTTGCGTATAAGCAAATTATGTGTAAATTATCATTAGAATGATAATCATAATAGATTTGAATTGACCGTGGAAGTCAAATTTATCCACAAACACTTGACCATGTGGATGGTTATAAATTTAACATTGACTCATTATTTCATGATACAACATATAATTGAAGTAAAACTTCTCAACCGAGTGGACAAAACTTATGGATACTAATATGTAGATAAACTTAATTGGCTGCTGCCTTGTAGATAAATTACATGGCTTACAAAATAGTTGCCAATTTTTAGAAGTCTACATATTTTGCCAAAAGAAGGGAAAGCAACATTGACCATGTAGGGAATATCGAGTGGTTAGGTCCTGCGTGGTCAATCCTTCCATGGTCAGTCCCATTATTAGATTATATAACATTTGAGTGAAGGTTTTTTGGATATTGATGATGACAAAACGTGATGAAGGCCTCCATATGCCGAAAGTGAGCAAGTCATAAATATCATTAAGCACTACAAATTTATCCATCAAATTGACACTCTCGATTTGTTGTTTTAGACCCCATTACATAAAAAATGAATTGTCCATGTTATCTAGTCCACAAAATATTGACCATGTAGGCAATATCAGGTGTTCAGTGAGGATTCACGAGAGCTATAATGCAATGCATGGTCAGCCTCTGCTTGGTCAGCCTCTACGTGGTCAGACTATTCTTCTTCTTATGTTATGTCGTTAGGAGACGGGTGAGGAGGCGACGGCTGCTGTTGGCTTAAAATTAGGGATTGATAAGACTCTCTTCTAATGTTGTCAATATCACTCCAGATCTAAAGATTCTTGTTGTATTCAATCAATTAAAAGGATTGTAAAACTATAAACGAGAAGGTATAGAAAAAAAAAATCCAAGACTTTACCTTTTAGGTCACAGTGATGGCGAAGAACAGATCCCAGAGCCAGAAATTCTGGCAAAAATTGAGCCACCATTCAAAGATAGAGCTCTGAAATGGAAAGAGGTTATATCACAGGATCTCCAAAGAAAAAATGGTACAATCTGAAAATTAAATAAACTCCAATCTCAAAACATCCACCTGTTCACATTGGAGATTCGACGGAATTAAACTCGGAGACAAACGTCGACTTGCTGAAATTAAACTCGAGAATAAGACAGAGATTCAAAAATTACCACACAGTAGAAACTGAGCCGCCATCAAATTAGGGTTTTTACCAAAAGAAAGATAAAAGATGAGAGATGAAAACTAACGAGGATGGGATGAAATGTGACGAACAAAAAATTGGTTTGGTTTTAAATAAGGATTTCTTCGACATTTCCTTAACCCAAAACACACCTCAATCTAAAAGTACTATACTCGTTAGTTTTTGGGTTTAAAGTACTTCTTTATGTAAACAACTGGTAGAATGGTGTCCAAAAGTTAGAAGTTACTAAACTAGTGCTAATATTTGATAATGACGAAAATAGTCTTTTGTACATATTCTACCATTTTTGCATGTGTTGAAAACATATAATATCAAAAACGCCATTTTTAATTTATGTCATATGGGCAAAAAAAACTCCGCAAACAAAAAAAAAAAAACCGATTCCTAAATAAGTATACCGATCTTTTAATGGTAGAATTATTTTAAGTCGGTAGATTTATTTAAAGTCGGTTCACTTACATTTCAATCGGTAGATTTATTAGTGGACCGGTAAACTTATTTAGGGAACGATAAACTTATTTTGGTAAATTTTTTTTTAAGTTATGGTAGATTTATTTGGATATGATGGTAGACTCCCGACATTTCATTTTCTCCAATGGCATAAACCTCATCTCCGGGTGCTGAATCAAGGAAAACATGCAAGGCGATAAATGTCGTTGGTCACAACAAAGGAACAATCCCTGTAGTCTCGGTCTAGAACATTGTCTTCATTGACCACTTCTCGAGCTGGGGTCTTGTCCTTTCTCTTCCTACTACCTCCGGCGATGCCATTGCCATTCTCGGCCGCAGTGGCAGGATGAGTACATCGCAGTCCAGGGATCCGAGGAGCTGTTTCTTTCACAGCAACCTCTCGGTCAACACACAGCTTATCTAAAAAATTTCCTCTACAGCACCATCATCATCGCGAGGAGATCTCGAACACTCCCTCATGCAAGCACGGAAGGAATTTTCCTCATCCATGACTGATTCCAAATCCGAAGAACTCTGAACTTCGAAACCTTGAGCAGTAGCGACTCTCTCCAACGAGAAGTCCTTCGTCCAACTAACTCTTTCGAAGATAACGCCGTGTGAGCATCAGCCAACTTTTCACACCACTAGATTCGCTTGGGGAGCACTGAAAAGAAAAAACAAGGGAAAAAGCCTTAGTCACAAAACGAAAATGAAAATCCTGAAAAACTGAAACACGCTCAGGACTAGCTACCAGGTCTCAAAAACTCGGTCTAGATCCTCGAGAAAAACTCTCGATCGACTGAATTCTCGTTGATACGAACAAAAATAAAATATTCCCACCACCAAAAATCCTTGCTTGAAAGGTTGATTAAAATCGTCTTCTGCGGTTTTGAAGTGATACAACAATTATCCTCATCTTTAATCTTCTTAACATTGAAAAGACTAAGAAAATGTTTCAGCTCTAACTAAATATTACACTCCATATTTCGTATGATCACCCCTAATCTGAGCGATTGAAATCCTCCACTTCCACAAAAAGTTGGAGATCAAAATGAGAAACGAAAACCACAAGTGACATTACTTAAAAAAAGACTTTGTAAATGGAAAAGAAGCCAGGAGGAGGAGTGCCAATGCGATCATCAAGTGAAGGAAGTTTGAATTCTACACTTTCGGGAATCATAAAACGCCGCCTTAGGGTGCGCAACGATTTCTGGGAATAAACGCTCGACCTGGGGGGGGAGACCATATATTATGGAAGAGGTGAGCTCAGGAGCCCCACTATGTCATAAATTAGGGATGCTATAGTAACTTAAGTCACTGCACTTCCCGAGAAAAAGACAAAAAAATCGGCACGAACTCAAGACAACTTAAACCCAGTTCAGCACGGACCAAGAAATTCTCCCATGGGCTCGGTTCAGTTTGAACTTGACTCCTTGCTCTTCCATTAAGCTTAACTCGGACCAATAAGCTCTCCCACAAGCTCAATTCAGGTCGTACAGTAGTCCTCGCTCTTCCATGAAGCTCAGCTTGGACCCAACGTTTTCCTCCTCACAACAAACGAGCATGGACCAAAAGCTCTCCTACGAGTTTGGTTTGTTCTAAACACGATCTTTTGTCACAGTACCAACCCAGCTCGGACCCCATAACTCTCCCACGAGTTTGGTCCGGATCATGTTTTTCTCACCGACAAACACGAACTCCATCATGACTAAAACACACGTGAACGACCTCTTGATCACCAACCCTTACTTCCCGTAAAAAAAAGCATGTATATCCGAAAATAACAATGCCTACGAAGATTTTCAACTCTTCAGCTAGCAGAGAAACTGTTTCTGGTGGAAATCAACTTGGGTTCTACTCCGACTCAAACTTCTTCTCCACTCTTATCAAAACCCACTTCGGTCTCTTCTCGAGTCTTTCAAAGACAAAGATCAACTCCACTCTCATATCTCATAGGAAATAGTTTGGAATCATCCCATAAGAGCAAACGCCTTTTAAAAACATCTTCGTGCGGCACACGGAATGAATTTTACGAAGAAAAGGCTAAAAGACAGTTTTCCTCTTTAATCCCGTATCAACAACACTATCGCTTCGTCACTATCAAACATGATACTGATAAGCTGGGAGGCAAACTGTTGGAGTAAAAATCCACTACTTCGAAATTAATAACGAAGCCTACTTAATACAGAAAAGTTTGTTATTTAGATATTTCTGAAAAAGGTAACAATTCATATGAAGGAATTAACTATACGAAACAGTTAACCGCAAGAAACTGCATCGTATGGCCAAAAGGGGTGGCAACTCTGACCAGGATCGGCTAGGAACAAGTTGGTCCGAGCTCAGGACACTTAGTCCGAGCTTAAGACACTTGGTCCGAGCTCAAGGCATTTGGTCCAAGCTGACCATGCTTTGGTCAGTGTTTTCCCCTTCTTCCACTAATTTGGCCATTCTTTAATAGTTATTTCTTGTAAAAAGAAGTTCAAAGTTATACGAAACAAAAAGTAAAGAGTAACCAGATCGGACCCCACCTTGTGAGCTTGTTTGGTCTGAACTGAAACCTCTTAGACTATTTTCTGGGTTGTTTGGTCTTGTTCGTCGCTTTCATAAATTGTTTTTAGAGTTATTAAATTTTAGTGAAATTCCTTATCATTTCAACAATAATATGTAAAAATATAATCATTGACAAGAAGAGGAATCCGAGCTGGGAACATAACACCAAGCTGGAGAGACACGGGTATGAGCTGAGAAGAATGGGTCCAAGCTGAGGAAGTATTTTCCGAGTTGGTCCGAGCTCATTCTCTCCTTATCAACTTGGACCGAGCTAAAATGTCTTAGACTGAGCTGCAGAGGAGATAGTCCGAGCTCAGCAGCTTATCACCATGTTTCCGAGCTGCCACCACTTGTTCTCTTCCTTAGAAGACTGTCCTCGATAGATCGTGTTGTTTTGACAAAACATCGTATCATTTTGTCAAAGAATAAGTAATGTTTTAATCATCGCAAAACGACAGGAAATTCTACTTAAATCAAACCAATACGTTAAACTAAAATTATACGATGAAGAACTAAACCGTACGTAGAGAGCGAGGAGGGGCCAAGCTAGGAAACGAAACACGGGCCGAGCTGAGTTTCGTCGAAGTTTCTAAAAGTTTTCGTCTAAGTAGGTGGAAATATACGCTGAGCATTGTCCCACATCACTAGTTGACTACTGAAGACTTTAGGTTAACTAGTATATATAAACATACTTGTATTATGAATTCTACATTCATTTTTCTCTGTAATTAGTGACTGGGAATTAACATCACTTTTGCTTACTAGCTCTTCTAGGAGAATCTAAATATTAATATCTCTTTCATCTCTCTTTAATTTTTTCTTCAAGCCTTTTCCGATCTTTCATTTTCTTGAGTTTTACTCCAGAAATTATGGGCCCGTTAAAAGTTTAAGATTTTTTTCCTAATCTTGATTGGGGTGAATTTCGACTCCCACACTTCATTCCTTTATTGTGTGGCTATTCACCTAATAAATATCGTAGTAATCGTTTTCATCACAGACCCAAGTTGAGGGGGAGGTTAGAAGATACAGCTACAGATGATATTTCTCCAGATCAAATTCTACAGCAAATAATCTACAGCTACAGTCCAACCAATCATCCACATAGCTATATATTGTAAAAACAAAATGCAAGTTTAGTAAATGTTGTGTAAGCTAAGATTGACTATATGACTAATTTTAGTTTCTTAATAGTTGTTTAGATGACCAAAACATATGACACATCTAAATTTAAAAAATCAATCGATATATTTACTTAATTAAGAAAAAAAATTTGACTTTCCTACAAATCAGTTACTTCTAAAATCTGGTAAACCTATTGTTACTATATAAGTCATCTTAATCAACCCAGCATTCTCACCAAATAATCTCATTTCGCACCATAACACAACAAATCTTACAGTTTGAAATTTACATATTCATTATGGCAGCTCAAGTGTCAAAGAAAATTTGCAGTGCATTCATGCTTTTAACTTTATATACGATGATGTTTTCAGCAGAAGTCTCTGATTCCAAGAAGATAAGTGTGTGTATGAGAAATTGTATCATAAATCAGTGTATGAGAGCATCTAAAAAAGCAACTCCAACCATGTGTCGCAATCCTTGCAAGATAATTTGCAAGTCAATGAAGAGCGAGGGATACATCGGCAAGCCTCAATTAATTAATTATGAGTGTACCTATCTTAATCCTATAGAGAGGTTTTGCTTGGAGTTTAAGTGGATATGTCAGTAACTACAAAGATTGGAGTATTTATTTTTTTATTTTTATTTATTTTTTTATTTTTTGGTAAAAATTATTTATTTTTTAATTATTTTGTTTTGTATCATTTAACCAACTAATATTTCATTATTATATTTCAATAAAAATATTCGACATTTCAAATAATGGTAGAATTCATTTTTTAAATATTCGTTAAAATTTTCTAAAATCCTTTAAAACAGTTATGCGATAAAAATTTTACTTGAAAAATTTGTTTATCTAAATAAAAACCTTAAATCAATAAGTATTTTAAGAATTATATCACTAACACAAAAATTATCTATTTAAAGTTACCAGCACCTTTAGTCGCGGAGTCACTTTAAAAGTTATTCCCTCACTACATAACATGCATGATCTTTGTGTTGTCTCTCACACAGACCAAAGTTTTCTTTCCCATCTGAGAACATCAAATTTGATGGATTTTTTTGGTTATCTTACAGATTTTGTAATTCTAATTGTAACACTGCTTGTTATGAATTTAGGTTGAATCAATAAGAAGAAATTTGGAAAATTAGAGCGAAAACTAACTCATGCAATTAATAAAGCAGTAATCCTAATCGAATAATATTGCTTTAAATATTTTTCTCTCTAGAGAAAGAACCAAAAAATCATTTAATGCGGTTTGTCACCTGAGCCCAAATAGATAAGGGTAACTAGGTGAAAAAAACGTTTTCGGTCAAAATTTGTCAATCTAACACAGTTAAAAAGGTGACACACAAAATAACACTTTCACCATGTGTTAAGACCTTTTGCCCCTCCATTTTTATTCTAATGGCAATTACCCAAGATTTTGTTCTGACACAAATATTTCGAAGTTAACCCGATCAAAATTATAAACCACCTTCTCTCCTTTTTTTTTTCACGAGCAACCGTCTTTTCACTTTCTCAACTCCTACTTCTCACTTTTCTCTATTCTCCTTATGGTTTTGATTTTCATAATACTATATCAGTTTCATCAACTAATGATGTCAATTAATTTTTTTAGGATTTCTCCGATGTAGATTTACTTTTCTGTCGAAGAATATTAATGTTTCCTTTTACTCAGATTTGGTTTTCTATGTGTTTACCCTTTTTGTTTCTGACCTAGTTACTCTCATCTGCATTTTCAACTGTTTTATTTATAGAAACATAGAAAAATTTCTAGAAACCTATCATCCTTTCCAAGTAACCGAAAATGTTTGCAAAATTTTTGACAAAACAATTATATTAGCGATTATAGTGGACATTTTAGGTCAACTGTATACTACTTAGTTTGGGTTCACAAAACCTTATGGTTTAGGGTTTAGATTTTGAGGTTTATGGTTTAGATTTTAGGGTTTAGGGTTTAGGGTTTAGGGATTAGAGTTTAATATTTTATTTTGGTCAATTGTATACTATTCTGTTTGGGTTCACAAATCCTCAGGGTTTAGGGTTTAGATTTTCAGGTTTAGGGTTTAGAGTTTAGTATTGAAGGGTTAGGGGTTAGGGTTTAAACAATGTTCCATTGTAACTCAAATACACGGCTTTCATTAATCAATTTTTTCATGTATCGTAAATAATAAGAATAAGCATTAATAAAGGAGTATTTCTGTGAGTTATATTTACCTTATTATCATATATTTATAAAACATTTGTAATTCGTCAAACATATTACTATAAACTACATCAATTGTAACTCAACGTTATAAAACGGCTCACTTTAATCGACTCTCCTAGGCCCATTCATTAATAACTATTTCCGTTAATTGGAGGCATAGCCTCCTCGTTATCATAACCATCATCTTCTTTTTTGAAGGTTACCCTCTGCAACTCTAATAAAAAAAGATTTGGGTTAGTCTCTTCGATGAAAAGGGTAAAACTGTCCGAAAGAGTTAGTTTCTTCGCTACTTTTTCAGAGATGCTATTTGAACAAATTAATATACGAAAGTGGTTTGATCAGCAAACTCACCCAATAGATAATATCATACTAATGGGTAGAATTAGACATGAAGTTTAAAAAGCTCTACTCAAGATGAGTTTAGTAGATATCGTGGAGGTAACATACCATTTATGTAATAAGAAAATTATAGGAGATGGTGGTTTCCGAACGGTTTACAAAGCTTGTTTAGCGGGTGGAAAACAGTTGCAATTCAGAAGCTAAGAGAAGTGAAAAGGCAGGGAAACCACAAATTCATGGCCGAAATGGAGACTCTAGGGAAAGTGAAGCATCGGAATCTGGTTTCATTGCTTGGATATTTCTGTTTTAGTGAAGAGAAGTTTCTTGTGTATGAGTATATGGTCAAAGGAAGCTTAGGCAAATGGTTAAGAAACAAAACCAAGATTCTAGAGGTGCTAGACTGGTCCAAACGCCTCGAGATCGCGGTTGGAGCCATGAGAGGTTTAGCTTTCCTGCATCACGGTTTTATCCCACACATCATCCAAGAGACATCAAAGCAAGTGACATTCTCTTAGAAAGTGAATTCGAGCCGAAGGTTGTGGATTTCGGGTTAATGAGACTGATAAGTGCATCTGAGACTCATGTGAGTCATCGCTGGGACTTTCAGGTATATTCCACGGGCGTATGGTCAGAGTGCTCGAGCAACTACCAAAAGACATGTATATAGCTTTGGAGTGATCTTCTTGGAGTTGATGACAGGAAAGAGTCGACTTCAGATCAACAAAGAGAGTGAAGGACGGAACTTGGTTGGTTGGGTGGTTCAGAAGATCAACAAAGGGAAACTAGTAGACATTCTTGACCCTCTGATTCTGACCATGGCATTGAAACAGCCAATGCTTTAAATGCTTCGGATCGATATGCTCTGCCTTGCTGAAACGCCAGTTAATCGACCAACCATGCTGGATGTATTGAAGGATCTCAAGAAGATTTAAAGGTAAAAACCCTTGTTTGCTGTGTTTCTTGTTTTTTAAGTTACTGAACCTAAGAAAAGTAGGGTTTGTAATGCTAAATGTTTGTGTATGTTTATTCTCAAATTTAAATCTAATATTTTAACAACGACTTTAGGTTTTCTATAACTTCTCTGAAAAATTCAGATAACTAATTCTTTTTAGTCCTAGTAGCAACAAAAATACAAAATAAGGAAAAAAAAAAGAAAGAAGGTTGATATGTAGCTGTTTAATGTTAAGTCAGTATCATGGACACAATTTGGTCAGTGAATAATAGTTGTATGATGACATCACTACATAATCGAATTCAATTTCAAGAGCTCGACCTAAAACCTTTCTAATCTTCCTAATGCATCTCCCTTGATTTTCTGAAATAGATAGAATCAGGCGAAGAAGATAAAAAATATCGGGTGTGATTGAGCTAAACCAAGACTTAAACCAAAATGACATTGATTTTGACTTAGACCGAGTGTGATTAAGATTGAACCAAAATCTAAGATCAATTTGATCTCGGTTCAACCTTGAACCCATTTGTTTTTCACAGAATCTACATTTATCATTTGCCGGAGAAGATAAAAGTCCAGTTGAAATTTTGATCAAACTACGATTCAAAGATAGTCCTCATCAGACAACTCGTATAAGATGAAAAAAATTAAGATTCGTCTGGGGCATTTCACTGAACATATGTAAGGTAGTTCTAAGCAAAAAACTAAGAACACTAGAGATGAATCTAAAACGAGATAGTTTAAAAGAAGATATACAAATCCGATGAAAGCAAACTAGTAAAAAACCATAAGTAGTTAATTCATAACTAGACAAACTATTCTTCGCCGTCTTCTTCTTTCTTTTCCAGCTCTTTTTGTTTCCCTTTTTCAATCAAATCCAGCATTCATTGCACACCTAAATACTCGTGAAACAGTCGATAAATTTGGAGGAAACTATATAAGTAAAAGTAGAATAATAGTTTCTCTCGGTTTTATTCATTAGACTTTAGGTTTATTTATACAAATTCTCTAACTTGTTCACTAAGTTCTTTACATATATGAAATAGGTAATCTACCTTATACACAAATATTAACTTTCCTAATAACTGTAAGACAATATATTCAAGGTGATCTCGTAAGCCCCGAGATCTCCTAACACCCTCTTGCAAGCTCATACGTGGCAACACGTATGAGATTGGATAATCATTAAAATCTACAACGCCGTATATCGCCGGGATCATTAAGTCTCCAATGGAACCTCCTCCACTGTCGATTCGAACTGAAGTCACAAGTCTGGGTCGCTCTTCGAACTTCTTGTTCAGGAAGAAACTTGTGTCTTAAGTTAAATAAGGAGCATTTATACCTTACTAAAAGGTCATCAATCCGGTGAAGAATATTGTAGTAGTTGTATATCTCCATCATCTCATGTCACTAGGCAAACTAAAGAAAGCATCAATTGGTTCATGGTTGTAGTCCACAGCAACATCATCATTATCTCCATCGGATCCGTATATATCTGTTTGGAGTCATCATCTTCATAGTTACATCGAATTTGTAGTTGATGAATAACCACAGGAAGATCAATATCATCAAATCATGTCTCTTTTGTAGTATGAGACAAACTTTCATTTTTTTGTTTTTTTTTTTTTTAGTAAAACCAAATCAAATCAATTTTTAAAAACATAAAATATGAAGAAGTAAAAAAATCTAATCTTGAAAACAAAATCACGTAGTATAACATAAAATAAGCAAAAACTTTTTTTTTTTTTTGAATGCGGAAAATAACAAAACCTTAACCCATATGAATTTGGATCAAAGCTCTGATACCATGATAAATTTGGAGGAAACTATAGAAGTAAAAATAGAATAATAGTTTCTCTCGATTTTATTCATTAGACTTTAGGTTTATTTATACAAATTCTCTAACTTGTTCATTAAGTTCTTTACATATATGAAATAGGTAATCTACCTTATACACAAATATGAACTTTTCTAATAACTGTAAGACAATATATTCAAGGTGATCTCGTAAGCCCCGAGATCTCCTAACAAACATAGTTCTTTTACCAAGTCGAATTTTCTACCAAGGTTTTCAAGCTTCCTACCAGTAGTTATTGTTACACGGCAAAAATCTAGATTGAAATCACGAAACAAAACTGATAAGATGAAAAAGTAGATTAAGAAAAGCGTATTAAGAACGAGACCTTGAAAACGTAAACGAAAAGAAAAGACAAAACATAGAGTTGAGATTGATATATTTTCTTAACTAATAAGTCGCCTGTAATGTGCGACGGTTTCTATTGCAATTTTTGAATCTCAGGATACAACCGTGATGAGACAGTTTTGCAACACCCAAAATAGAATCTGCGAACTATAAAACTACGAATACTCTCAAGATATTTACGATATTAAAAAAGACGAGAAAGATTGCTAAAACTATTCGATTTGCTCTGAAACCTTTTGATTGGATGGATCAGGGATAATTTCTATGAGGAGACGAAAGATATATTTATATGGGATGATTAGTTTTATCTGCAAGGTAAACCTATGCAAGAGATATTCTTCTTTTTTATAAAAGTAAAGGGAAATAGAAATCTACAATACCTATCTGAAATTGTTTCCTAAATATTTGGATACAATTTTTATGATTTATATTTATTTAATATTGTGGACTCAATCTCTAAGATTTATTAATTTTCCGATTTACCAAAAAATTTTTCACATTAAATCAAATTTTACACAGCTCAATAGGCTTAATTNNCCCCCCCCCCCCCCCCCCAATATAAATAGAAATTATTTTAAACAAATACAGACCCGATAACTATGCAGGCTGAACAGACTCTACTGACTATACTTGACTACAGAATAAACATACAGACTTTTTGAGCGTATAACTAACTGCATCTGAAGTAGTAGCGTATTATAGCTTTGAACCACTCATTGTTGCATCTGTCGGATTTACTCAGCCAGAAGATGAACTTTTATATATCAGCTGATCTGATGTAATCCACAGATATTACACCACTTGAGATCAAATGTCTAATGATCTTATGTTTCCACTTGATGTGATGAGATTTACAATTGTAGAGTTTATTCTGTGCCTGGGCTATGGCTAGTTGGGTTATCGCAATATAATGTATTCACAATACCGGGACAGATTTCTTCCACGTAGGAACATCTTTCACAAAATTTTGAAACCACTCTGCTTCTTCTGCTGCTTTGCCTAAAGCAATAAACTTAGGTTTCATTATGGATCTTGCTAATAGAGTTTGTTTGAAAGATTTCCAACATACTGCTGCACCTCCAAGAGTAAAAACATATCCACATCTGGATTTTGAGTTCTTTAAGTCTGTTATCCAATTTGCATCACTCTATCCTTCCAAGACTAGTGGAACCCATAACTTTTGGTGTATCATACATAATTCAATAGCCTTGTTATGGTCTTTCAGTTTGTATGACCTAGATTACTTGTGTCACAACATAATACGTTGATCGCATGCGTTAGATTAGGTCTTGTTTAATTGGTTAAGTACATCAGACTTCCAATTACCCGAGCATATTGCACTTGTGATACTGGTTCACCCATGTTTTTGGTTATGTGAAGTAGCGGATTTTCAATAGATTTTGCATATCCATTTAAGTAGTTCTGAGACCGCATTAGGATCTTTTCAGCATAGTGTTCTTGAGATAGAATAATCCCTTCAGAAGTTCTTGTGATCTTAATGCAAGGAATAACATCTGCAACCTAATTCTTTCATGTATAACTGGCCAATGAGGATGTTCTTAGTTTTTTGGATGATATCTTTATTTCTGCCGATGATGAACATGTCATATACATACAGACACAGCGAAATATACCCATTAGGAGTACATTTTCAGTAGATAAATTTGTCACATTCATTAGTGCTGAAACCATTTGACACTATCAAATTGTAAAAAATTTTATGCCATTGTTTCGGAGCTTGTTTAAGCCCATACAACGACTTCACAAGTATACAGACTTTGTGTTCTTGATCCGGGACCACGAATCATTCTGCTTGTGTCATGTATATATCCTATTCTAAGTCTCCATTTAGAAAGGCAGTTTTGACATCCATATGGTGGATTTCGAAGTCATTTAGGCTGCAGTTCCAACCATTAACCTGATGGAAGTTATTCTCGAAACTGGAGAATGTGTGTTAAAATAATCTAGACCCTCCTTTTGTCTGAATCCTTACACCACAAGTCTTATCTTGTACTTATCAATTGAGCCATCAGTTTTCAAGTTGGTTTTGAAGATCCATTTGCACCCTAATACTTTAAACCCTTATGGTAAGTCAGTTATCTCGTAGGTGTAATTCTGTTTCATATAATCTATTCACTATTGGATGCTTCTTTCCAATAAGGAGCGTCAGGTGTAGACATGGATTCCGTGAAAGATTTCAGCTCTTTCTCTACAAGAAAAGCAATCATGAAATCATCACGATTTCTTACGAGCTCTCTTACTACGTCTAGGTTTGTCTTCCTCAATATCATCCGCATCAACCATAGAAGTATCTGATGTGCTTGCCTTTTTGAGAGAGGTAATCACATCTCTTCACGAGTGTGTTTTGGATATTGCTTATCCTTACATGGATATATATTTTCAAAAGCCGATACATTCCTTGATTCTATAATTGTATTAATGTTAATGTCTGATATATCTGAATTATATATCATAAATTGATAAGCACTACTGTTATATGCATATCCGATGAAGATATAATCCACGGTCTTTAGTCCAATCGTGATCTTTTTAGGAGGTGGCTGTAACGACCCGCTCCCGGAGTATTTTTAAATTGAACGAGGGAAGATGCTAAGAGTTTTGTTTACAGCGGAGATCTATTTTTCTAAGTGTTGGACCACTCATGATACCTTAAGGATGGAATCACAAAGCAACTTAAGGTATGTTCGGCTATCGAAATGCAGGTTCTAAGTAAGGTAAGTCCGGATGACTATTCGAGCAGGATTGTACGCAAGAAAAGTCGAGTCTGCGGGAATCGTTTAAGATATCTTGTAAATGATGAGTCTGGAATTAATTCCGGGATAGGATCAAGCCAATTAAAGAAATGGCATTAAGTGTTCAGCTTGGTGAGGAAACTCACAAGTCCTATAAAAAGAGCTATTGGGTTTTCATTCTTCACACAACCCACACAAATGAGCCTTAGAGAGAAAGGAGAGCACAAACGGGTTTTTGAAGGGAGAAGTTCGAAAAGGAGGATCAAACGAGGAGGAGTGCAGGAGTTTTGGCTGGTAAAACGCCAGCAAGATTAGAGTCTTCGAATCTTGTAGATTCAATCGAGGTGAGAATGTGATTCGTGGCAATGCTTTATGATCAATATTTTCTATTGATCCATAATTTGGATATTAATTCATGGTTATAGTGTTTTATGGAAAGTATGTTCTTCGTTCTTCAAATGTGATACATCAAAGGTCGAGGAATGTTTTTCAGGTTCATAGGATTTTGGCATATGCTTTTTGGTTTGCAAATCTACTCTCTTACCGGACTATTAAGTCATTAATTACTCACAACTTTTTGCTCATTTTTAATATTTTTTCCTTAAAATATTTTGAATCTAATGAAAATTTTTAAATTAACAAGAAACTTAATATGTCAAAGTAACTGACATCCATACAGTCATTATCTCATGCATGAGCAGTCAAAACTCTTTGACTTTTATACGTGAACTTGAGTTCACCAATTTTAAATCTATAAATTTTATCACTATAAATTTTTTTGAACATATGGTCGCAGACTTGATTTTTTTTCAAGTTTACTCAGAACATCGTATGAAAACAATCCAAGTGGATAACCATTCCCTGTTCAGGTGTCATCTCAGCAGTTGTGTTTGTTCAACACCCAAGCCTTCATTAGCTCTATTGACGTTAGGGTTGTCAGCTCCGTTAGTCATTGTTGAATTTGTTCACAAAGACTAACTGAAGTTAATATTGAGAATCAGATTTCAGACAAGCGATTAAACGTTTAAATAATTGTTCCTATAATCGCCTCAAAATATTCTTAAACACTATTTATTAGTTCGAAAGATCGTAAAAGAAAAACGTATTGGTCTATTGTTTCATGAATCTGTCAGAGACTGACGCATATATCGATTTCTGATTTGTGGTTTTTCGTCCTTTTCATATCAAAACCCTTCTGCAGAATAGCTAAAGAGTGTTTGCAGAGCAGAAGTAGATCAATTTAAAAAACATTTTGAAAACCCGTTTTATAAAATCATTTTAGAGAAATATTGTTCGCAATATTCAATCTGATTCAAGTAACAAGCAGGAAACGGATTTATTGAGTTAAGATTGTTAGACCAAAAAAATCTAGATTGAAATCATGAAACAAAACCGATGCAATAAAACACTAGATTAAAGAAAGCGTATTAAAAGTGAGACCTTTAAAACATTTTAGAAAAGAAGACGAAACATATAATCGATATTTGATCTCTTTCCTTATTTAAATAAATTTCATGTAGTGTGTGATGGTTTCTTTTGCGATTTTTGAATCACTGGATAAAACTGTTAAGTAACATCTAAAACAGAATATGCGAATTATAAAACTACAAATACTCTCAAGACACTTATGATATTTGAAGAGATGAGAGAGATTGCTGAAACTATTCAATTTGCTCTGAAAGTTTTTGATCGGATGGATCAGGGATAATTTTTATGAAGA
This sequence comes from Sisymbrium altissimum, assembly GCA_900406495.1. NCBI lineage: Eukaryota > Viridiplantae > Streptophyta > Magnoliopsida > Brassicales > Brassicaceae > Sisymbrium > Sisymbrium altissimum. The sequence goes on along the minus strand of OVBI01002409.1, from coordinate 20 downwards.
CATATATATATATATATATA
>OVBI01002408.1:0-20439 GCA_900406495.1 Sisymbrium altissimum | reverse complement strand
TGGTTCTTCTTCTGGTTCATCAGCTATGGTGCTGTCCATGATCATATCAATCACGCTCGGCTGATCATTTCATCCTTTTAACGATTCCTCCGATAAGCCGACGAAAGTTACGATTTTTTGAGTAAAAAGCAATCAACCAAGCATGCAGGACAGCCAGCTCGGTATTTTGGCAGCCAATCCTACCGAGATGACCGACATACATGAGCTGGATGCATGTTTTGTCAAGCATTTGACAGAGAACGTCAATCTGGACAGCACAGAGCAGTCAGCTCGGTACCAGTCTAGCGAGCTGGCTGTCATGATGCATCCAGCTCGGTATCATCCACCCTATTTGATACCAAGGTGGAGAGCATGGTGCGTTCATCTTGGTAGAATCCTTCCCTTTCTGGAAACCGAGCTGGATGACACTTTCCGAGAGTTCCGAGCTGAAAAGGATATGTGTTCAATGATCGAGGTGTATCTTCCAAACCACAAGATTTTTGAACATGTACCACTTGTACAATGTTTCTAACGCAACAATGAAACTCATGGAATAAGAATCAGATCAAACAGAGTTCGTACGAGAAAGTTATGGCATCCACAAGTACGGGAGGCATGAAGCAGCCAGCTCGGGTTTTCCTTCCATCAGGCTACCGAGCTGGACGAGATATGCCAGTCAGCTCGGTAGAATCCACCCTCCTGGATACCGAGCTGGCCGACACTCTTCAGTATATCGAGCTGGACGCATCCCATGACTTATTGGAAGATCTCGTCTCATTCTGGAAACTGAGCTAGACGACATCATGGACCTGGAAGCAGCCAGTTTGGTGTTTCCTGCACCCAGGCTACCGAGCTTGATGGTCAGCATGCTGCCTTCCGTCCAGCTCGGTAGGAAATGCTGACTGAGCTGGCTGACACTTTTTTTTTCGTCTCATTTCGCTTCGTTCTTCGTCTTCAGGGTCTTTTCATAAATATAATGATGTTTTCGTATGTTTCTCGAAACATCGCGATGTTTCGTCTACCAAAGATAACAGAAAACAAACCGGAGAGAACCACTGAACGAAAAGACGAGGGATAGAATTGGGCCGAGCTGGAAGGCTGGACCGGCAAGGGCTGAAACCAACTTACGGAAGGTTCTAGAAGTTTTCTCATAGATTTATGGAAAAGTCGTCGGAAAAAGGAAAAGACCATTGTATAAATAAGGATCGATCCCTACCTCTTGTAACACATTCTAAGACGTTCACACATTCAATACATTTGCAGTACACAATTAGTAATAAAAGTTCATTCTCTTTTTGACCTAATTTTCTTTTTCGATCTTTCTCTTTACTTTTCGTTTTTTCTCGCAAGATTCTCGGATCCTCACATCAACTTCCCGAAAATGCATTGAGGTGAATTCCGGTTCCCACAAGAAACTAGGACTTGATGATCAGCTGGACACTTCCTGGACGGGCAGAAAACCACCCAGCTCGGCATTTCATGGTAGAGAAGTGAATGCCAAGCTGGTTATGAGCTGATGGTCTTCATTTGGGAAATCGCAACTTTTATTGGTTTTTCGGACAAACCACTCAGAAAACAGGACGATCAGCTTGCCATCTCGAAGGATGCAAGCCAGCTCGGCATTTTTATCTGGACAAAATGCCAATCTGACAGCATTCTGCTCAAAGAATCGCGACTTTTATCGGTTTTTCGGACAAACCACTCAGAAAACCAGACGATCAGCTGGGCATCTCGAAGGATGCAAACCAGCTCAGCATTTTTGGCTGGAAAAAAGGCCGAGCTGGTCAGCTCCTCTCTGAAATGTCGAGCTGACAGCATTCTGGTCGAAGAATCGCGACTTTTATCGGTTTTTCGGACAACCCGCTCAGAAAACAGGACTATCAGCTGGGCATCTCAAAAGATACAAGCCAGCTTGGCATTTTTGGCTGGAAAAAATGCCGAGCTGGTCAGCTCCTCTCTGAAATGCCGAGCTAACAGCATTCTGCTCGAAGAATCGCGACTTATATCGGTTTATCGGAAAAACCGGTATATTTCTGAGGATATTCAAATATGGAAGCTTTTCTCCGATATCTATATATCTTGGTCATTAATTCCGGAAGTGTGGGTTTTGGCACCAACAACAAGCTTTAAGAGGATCTAAGGGAGAAAGAACCAATTTTTAAGCAAAACCGAGCTTTGAGTCTTTAAGGAAACCTCTTCACCTCAACCCACCAAGCAGCTCTCAGTGGAACTACTCAGATTTCATGAAACTGGCCTCGAAATCTATAGGGAAGTGAGACGATTTCATGAAGAGGTGAGAAGAGAAGATGGAACTAAAAATAAATGCGAAAATAAGAAAGAAAATAAGAAAAACTAAATTAAACTTGCATGAAGTAAAATGAGTTCAAGCTTCCATGAGCAAATGTAAAATGCAAACAAGAAGAGAAAAGAGAACAAGACTTTCTCTAAGTGCTGGCGGCGCAAAGGCCTAAAATGGAAAATTAGATAGGTTTTTGGTGGCAAGAGAAGAATCGTTTTTCGTGTATTTCCTTTGAGGTTGTAGTGCTGCTTTTATTGGGGCCAGAAGGTCTTGAAAGCCCTACACTCCTCGGGAACACTCTTGGCAGGCATGGGCTCTTTCTGTCTCTTTGTGTGAGCTGGAAGCGCGCTTCATTAATCGTATGGATATGGCAAACATCGAGGAGAGCTTGTGGCTGAGCAGGGGACAGCTTCGATTGTTGGCGCGTAAGGTGTTAGGAAACATCTCTGGTGTTGTTCTGGTGCATGGGCCCTTTGAATAATGCATTCCCAGGGTTGATCCTTTCGGTCGCTTGCTCTTGTGCAAACTTGGGGCGTACTGCATCGGGCTGAGGTTGACGTTCCTTCCTTGTTGCACCTTTTCTCATCTTTTGCTGTTTTGGCTGCCCTTGATTTGGTCACCATGGTCCTTAAGTCTTTATCTTTCCTGAAAAACACCCAAACATGCAAAAAAATGCAAGAAACTAGTCTAATGCACTTCTAAGTTTAAATGTAATGTTATCCTAATGAAAAGTGAGAAATAAGGGTCTAACTCTATATGAATGTGTCATGATTATTTAGCTAAAATGCAAGAGTATCTCTGCTCCATGAAGTGTTTGAGGGTCTCGTTCTGACCCTGCAATATCTTCCATAGATCAGTATCGGACGTTTCTTCATTCGTGTATATCGAGTACTTTTTAAGGAACGCTGCGGTAAGTTGTGTGAAGCTATCGATTGAGTTTCTTTCGAGTTTTGAGAAGCAGTCAAGGGTGATACCCTTTAAGTTTTCGACGAATAAGAGGCAGAATCCTGCGTCTTCTTCCTCTTTTTTGAACCTTGCGCGAGCCATTGCGATCCTAAAAGACGTTAGTGGGATTTTGGATCAGTGCTTCCATCATAGGGTCGGATTTTCACCTACCCTGGATCCGAAAGCTTCTACTGTGTGATGCGGTCGGTGAACGGTGTCTTCTAAGCTTCCTTAAGAACACATCTGATTTCTGGCACAGAATTTGTTTCCCAATAGACTTGAGATTTTACTCTTTTCATCTAATCGGCGGTTCGATCGAGTTGCTTTCACAGCTCATTGATTTTTTCCTCTTGACGGCTCTGTGGAGATCGTCTTCTTACGTTCTTTGCGCCTCTTCTTCTTGTTCTCATAAGAGAGCAAATTCCTGTTTTGTTAAGTCATCCTCACGGTCTGAGGTGTGTCCTCCGTCCTCAGGTTGATCAACATTTGGTTGATCCTCGATGAAGGGGTTTCCCTCAGGGCGCGAGTTGTTAGTAACGGTGCTTGTCGAAGTTGGATTCCCAGATTGTCGGATCGGAGGTGTCTTTTAGGGTTGATCATGTGCGTCGACGGAGTTTATTCCATGTTGCATCGCGAATCACGCCTTAACGAACCTTGCCCTACGGGGGTTGCAAAGTCAAGGCGCATTCCTCATAAAGGATTGGGTCTGGATTGAGCTTCCTTACATAGATTTTCCATCTATTGCATCAACGATTCATTGAGCTTCTCTTGCTCTTCCTTGTTCTTCTATAGGGTATTCCGAGAGAAGATTGGAGCTGTGCAAATAGGGTTGCGGTTGCTTCCTCTCGATCTTCTTCTCCAGTTTGATTTTGATTTGACCGGGTTTCTTCTTTGATAGCCATAAGGTTCGATCTCGTAACTTTCCGCTTTCAAGAGTAAAGACTTCTCATATACACCCTCTTTCTAGCAGCAAATTATGGGAGCCGAAATTCGCAGAACATATTTTTGCATAGTTGATAATGTAAAGATCCGAGATTCTTGGGAAAAAAGCGAAATAAATTTAAGGAAAAAAGAGTTTTTATTGCTTTATTGCAAAAGTATCGGAAGTTGAAATGTGTTATAAAGGCATAAATCGATGTTTGTATATATTAGATGATCTTAAGTCCTAATTAGTCATATTCTCGATATGGGAACTAGTTTTCTCTTGTTTTCCACCGACTTTTGATAAATCTTCGAGAACTTTGAGGATCTTCGGTGAGTCAGCTCTGCCCGCAATAATCTTCCTTGTCGGTTTGGCCCAATCTCATCCTCTGTCTTCGGTTTGATAACTCCTTCGGTTTGTTTTAAGTTAACGTCTTATCATTTCTGATAGAGAAAAAACGGTACAATATTTATCTAAACATCAATGAGTTTTACGAAAACATTGATAAGTTCTCAAAATGATTTTAAAAACGAAGAACGAGATGTGATTGACTCGACATAACCTTACGGGAAGACATCTCGACCGACACGGCATCAAGAGAGGATGCTCTGTGCTCCTGCTTGACCGGCTCGGCACATCAATAGGATAACATTTTGGCCTAGCCAGTCACGCACATCCTGATTGACCATCTGGGTCGGCATCGATGATCATCCCGCGTACCATCTGGCTCGGCATCGTTGCTCATCCCGCGTACTATCCGGCTCAGCATCATCACTCGTCCCACGTACCGTCTGGCTTGTCTCACGTACTATCCGGCTCGGCATCATCACTAGTTCCACGTACCGTCTGGCTTGTCTCACGTACTATCCGGCTCAGCATCATTGCTCGTCCCGCATACTGTCTAGCTCGGCATCATCCTCGTCATACGTACCGTCTGGCTCGTCCTGTGTACCGTCTAGCTTGTTCTACGTTCCGTCCGGCTTGGCATCATCCTCATCCCTCGTACCGTCCGGCTTGTCTCACACACCATCCGGCATCGGCAATCACTCCACACACCGTCTGGCTCGGCGTCATGGAAGGCCGCACCGAACAGCCGAGCCGATCAGCTCGGCACTGGGAGATGATCTTCTGGGTGACCGAGCTGGTCGGCTTGGGATGAGGAAAATCCTGCCGGATGGCTGAGCCAGTTGGCTCAGGACGAGGAAAGATCCTGTCGAGGGCCGAGCCGGTCGGCTCGGGACGAGGAAACGTCCTGCCGGATGGCCGAGCCAGTCGGCTCGGGACGAGGAAACATCCTCTCGGATGGCTGAGCCAGTCAGCTCCGGACGAGAAAGACGTGTTGGATGATTGGCTCGGCCAGTCTGTTGATCGCTTCCTATTCCATTGCCTCTAAAAATGCAAGGATCGTTGATCGAGGAATCGAAACTTTCATCGGTTTATCGGAAAATATATGAAATATAGTTTTCATACACTTTCTCGTAAATTTAACGATAAGTTTAATCATAAACTATTTTTCCAAAAATCGTTCTCTTTCCGTATTAAAATATCTAAACACGGAAGTTCTCTGTTGGGGTCAAAACGGGCAATTCCTGAATTAACGACTAAAATGTTTATATATCGGAAAAAACTTCCATATTTGAATGTTTTTGGAAAAAGATCGATATTCGGGAAAATAGTTCGACTTGAACTATTTTTACCGATAACTTTACGAAAAGTAAACTCGAGACGTTTTTCCAATAAAGCCGACAAAAGTCGCGATTCCTCAAAACAGAAGACGATCAGCTCGTCAGAAAAGAAGGAGCTGGATGACATTCCTCAGAATGCCGAGCTGGTCATCTTGTTTTCCGAGAGGATTTTCTCCTTCAAAAATACCGAGCTGGACATCAGTGAGTGATCAGCTTGGCATTCTCTCTCTTTCTGAATGTCGAGCTGGCCTTCATCTCCCAAAATGCCATCAGTGAGTGATCAGCTTGGCATTCTCTGGTGTTGAGTGAGCCATCGGAGGATCTACCCCAACACAAAATGCCGAGCTGGATGCAATTCAGGAAGAATAGTGATCAGCTCGGCACTTTCTGTCATCAATAAATGCCGAGCTGGACATGATTCTGCATCTTGTTCGATTTTGCTTCGTTCTTCGTCTTCAGGAGCCTTCCACGAACTTATCGATGTTTTCGTAAACTTCTCGGAACATCACAATGTTTTTATCTATCAAAAATGATAAAACATCAACTTAAAACAAACCCAAGGAAACTGCTAAACCGGAAGACGAAGGATAAAATTGGGCCGATCTGGATGGAAGGACCAACATGGGCCAAACCGACTTATCAAAGATTCTGAAAGATTCTCAAGGATTTAATGGAAAGATGCTGGAAAAAGGGAAAGACAATAGTTCCCACATCGTGACTTTTAGCTGTCTAGGACTTAAGTTATCTAGTATAAATATATATCGATCTTTACTCTTATAACCCATCACTTACATCTTGAATATTCGCAACATTTTGCACACTTAGCAGTAAAAGCAATAAAACTATTTTGTCTCTTTTTTTTGCCCTAATTTCCTTTTTTGATCTTTCTCTTACTTGCATTTTCTCTCCCAAGATTCTCGGTTTCTCACATCATCAATTTTCCAAAAATACATTGAGATGAATTCCGGTTCTCACATTCTTCTCCATATTTAAAGTTTTTAGCCGTTAATTATTGGAGTTCAACAATAATTTTAATAAAAAAACACGGAAGTTCTTCTCCATTATTAGGTTTTGACCCCAACAATGGTGTTTGTTCAATAAACTATAACTAAAAATATCAGTTATAGAGTGAAAGCCATATAAGAGATTTTTTTGTTTATGGGCAAGTTTTCAAAAATGGTAATAAACAATTTTACTATCTAGTCAAGTCAAGTTTCAGTAACGGATTCGCCGGAATTTACCCTTACTGTCTACAAAAATTTGGTTTAGCGATTGTGTTTTTGATTTGAGGAAAAACAAGAGAGGAAAGAAGTTTAAAAGAGAAGTCTTCAAAAAATATGCTAACGGGTCATTTACTGTTTAACATTTATTTGTGACGAGTCTAATTTTGTTAAGTCAACAACGAGTTGAGGAATAAAGTTTTCCATTCAATACTTGGAGAATACAAGTGTCAATTACAAATATTTGGAAAATTAAATGACTAATTCCTTTTTTAGGGTTAAAACCCTTCTTTTAAAAAAATTATTTGTATTTTTTGGCTTTTAGTGTTAATATTGAAAATTCAAAATCAAAAGATAGTGAAACTTTAGTTATCATCAATTTTAAACCTGGGTATTAAGTCTTTTGGCAAAAGAATAGAAAACATTTAGTACATCATTGATTGAATGTGCTAATCTAGTATTAAACCAATTAATTAGTCTCAATTTAGGTAAATATTCATAATCTCAATTGTGTCTTTACTTGTCGGCAAAACTTTTGTGTATATGTATAATATTATGGTAGAGATTTAAGTTAATCATGATGCAATTCAAATAAACCATTAAAACTGTTCATATGAATATTTTCAACTATTTATATTTAGATGAACCATTGTAATATTTGATTGTCAAGTATTACAAAATTTGATCTCTATATAACAAGTTGTAGGCATTGTACAACTTATTCTATTATATGTGATTCATTCTTTCCCATGTTTTTTAACAGTTAATATGGTGAATGAGATTACATCCACTTATACTCTAAGCACTGAAAAGGTTTTAAGTGATTATAGTGGTGATACAATAATTATAGTTGTCAAATTTTACACTATTTTTAGTACAATACCTTCAAATTATTTATGTGATAATTTCATTTTTGAAGATAAATCTATAGATTTAAAAAATCTTTTTACTATTTTTGCATGATGAAGAAATTAATGTTGATGCAGCAAAATTGATTTTTACAAATTTTATTTTTTTATTTGACAAGTGACTAACAGAAATGAATATTCACCTTCAAAATTTATAATAATGTCATAGATATTACATGTCCGTGATTAGTTTTTAGTACAAAAAGGATAAATTAAATCATTTAAATTAACATCACAAAACTAAATGATATTATTTTAAATCACTTATTTCTAAATGATACAAAAATTGATGATTTAACATCAAATATAATAAGCGATGTTATTATTAACTAGCTCTAATTCAATATATGAGTACCAAAAATGCCTAATTATGTCTGATACTTTCACAATCTTTTTACTCTGTTTTTGACTATATCATATGTACCTAAAATTTGGTCTTGGAGTATTGAAGACCTAAATCTTCTAAGAGAAATCTTGGACAAAACTTGGGCTGCTTGTTGGAGATCGCACCCACCAGATATTTGGAAACTCATTTCAACATTTCAGATTCTGCCTTATCTAATTATTTCTATTTGTACATTTAGAAGATATTCGATCTCATGAACAAAGTTAGAAGCTCGTCTTATTAAAAAGATTGAGGATTTGGAAAAACTTCTTAAAGGTTTTGGAATGGTTTTAATCTAATGATGTTTGATTATGAAGTGAATAAAATTTGAAACCACTAGTGCATGTCCAAAGTACGAGAAGTAATTAAGCATAATTTTTTTAGATTGAGTGTGAAAAATGCTTAAGAATTCTAAAAGCTTCCCCAATAGCTGTCATTTTAATAATTACTCCTGAATATGATGTTATTGTAAGAAGAATTCGTTATAATTTATATGCATATAAAACTTACAGTCACTTAATTTTTATTACCGGTTATGAAGTAGATTGCGATGGTATGAAATTTGGTTAGGATTCTTGTGAAATCAGAAAAGGTTTTAATAAGATTGCTAGAGATGAGTAGATGATTTCTGATTGCTTTGAGATTATTATTTAAGGTAATTGTTTAAATAATTTTTGTGTTTATTAGAAGTATATATTTTAGTTTCTTTAAATAGTCATGTTTGACAATATTATTGATAAATCTTGTGTGGAAAAACTCTATTAGGTAGTATATTATGTACATGTATAGTATACATAAACTTTTCCATGTTCTTCAAGATTTGAATTTAGAAGAAGAAAATAACAATATTTTTGTTACAAAGCCTGATAAAGATAAAGCCGCACCAGCTGGCTCATTACCACTTTACACAATCCCATTTAGTGAAGGAAACACTAATGACTAAAGCGGAAGCTCACATGAGGCTAAAACAGACGTCTTCTGAAACATCGAGGACTGCCCTATCCCCGAATGTCAAATCAGCTATAGCAAATCAGGGTTGTCATGGTGAAGTGTCAATATGGGCTTATTGCGAGGAAAATGACTTGTCCTTCGCAGAAGAAGAAGCAGAAGAAGCCATGGCCAAAGCTGCAGAAAACACAAGCATTGAAGTGCAAATCGATGCCGAAATCACCAATCACACCGGAGATCACACACCGAAATCACCAGATGATGAGTTCAACGACCATGAACAAATAAATGCACTCACTCTTTGCAGTGAAGACGAGGAAGGGGTTTAGGACTACGAAAGGTATGAGGATGTAGACTTACTGCTAGATGGACAGGATTTCGAAGACGACGACCTTCTCGGAGAGGACATGGCCCTTGAAGAACCCAAAGAGGAGCATCATGGGGAAGAGGGGATTGAAGCAGAAAAGAGGAATCAGGAAGAAGGCGCCGACAATCGAACAAAAGAAGTGTCAGATGAGAAGGTCTTACCGGAGGATTTGGTCGCAATCTCAAACCTCGCCGGCGATACATCAACGGTCAAAGGAAGAGTTGACCCTCAACCCTCCAAAAAGAAGATTCGAGCAAGCCCAATAGGCTTTGGGCTTAAGAAACAACTTCTTGGTAAAGGCCCTAAAGGGAAGAATTCACCAAAGGATAAATCAAAAGGGAAAGTTGGAGGTGGCCAGGGAGCAAGCCCAACAACGTTTTTGGGCGTTGTTAATGATTTTCTCCCTCATAAGGAGGAGCCTCAAGCCCAAAAAACTGCTAATCAAGTATCGGGGAAGACGCCCGAGATCAATTGAGTATGAATATCATCGCTTGCAATTGCCAAGGGGCGGGAGCCACCTTGACAAAGCAACATTTGGAAGAACTTCACCGTTGTTTTAATCCTAGTTTTCTTTTTTTATCAGAGACAAAAAAACAATCGGTTTTTTCCGCAAAATATGAAAGTAGCTTTCGGTTATGATCATGTATTCACTGTAGAACCACGAGGGCGAAGTGGCGGTTTAGCCCTCTTTTCTATGAACGAACCTAATGTTACCATTAATTATGCTAACGATCGTATGATTGATATTCAAACATCTCTAGAGGGACACAAAATCTTTATGACCTTTGTATATGGTGATCCGGTAGTCGAGTACCGTGAAAGAGTTTGGGAACGACTTACCCGCATTAGTGACCGACAACAGGCATGGCTAATGATTGGGGACTTTAATGAGATCTCCGGAAACCATGAAAAACGAGGAGGTCGCCGCAGAGCAGAGTCAACATTTATACCTTTCCGCACCATGCTTGATGACTGTGGAATGATTGAATTCCCCTTCAAAGGGAACTCACTCTCTTGGGTAGGAAGGAGACGGTCCGGAAAAGTTAAATGCCGCCTAAATAGAGCAGTTGGAAATGAACAATGGCACAACTTATTCTCACACTCATCAGTGGAATACCTGAAATTGTGGGGCTCCGACCATCGGCCAGTGTTGGCTAGTAAACAACCCGTTTCTATCCCAAAGAAGCGCAGTTTCCGATTTGATAAAAGATGGATTGGGAAACCGGGTTTCAAAGAGGCAGTCCTCACCGGATGGGGAACCCATGAAGCAGGGCATCTAAGGGAATTAACTCAAAGAATAGGCTCTTGCCGTAAACATATCTCCAAATGGAAGAAAACTACCTCAACTAACTCAGCAAAACTGATAGAAGAACTAAAATTCAAGATAGATTTGGCACAAGTGGATGATGACTCCACCTTAGAAGAAATAGAAGATTTTCGCCGACAACTTAGTGACGCGATCCGAGAGGAGGAACAATTTTGGCAGCGAAAGAGTAGAGACCTCTGGCATAGATCGGGGGATAGAAACACAAAATGTTATCATAGCATCACAAAACAAAGAAGAGCTCGGAATCGAATCATCTGTCTAAACGACCATAGGGGCAACTGGGTAGAGAACCCTATGGGCATTGAAAGGGTGGCCACAAATTATTTTCGAGATCTGTTCTCCACATCTTCACCTACAGATTTTTCTGACTCACTCCGGTATATTACCGTGCAGGTTACGGAAGAAAATAACCGTCAACTATTAATGAAACCATCTCCGAAAGAAATCCGCACTGCGATATTTGATATCAACCCGGATAAGCCCCTGACCCCGATGGGATGACGGGGAGATTCTACCAAAACTTCTGGATTAGCACAGGCCAAGACATCATATCCGTGATAGGAGATTTCTTTGAAAAAGGAAATTTTAATACAAGGTTAAATCAGACGAATATATGTCTGATCCCAAAAAACGAAAGGCCAAGAGAGATGTCTGAATTCCATCCTATTAGTCTATGCAATGTAAGCTACAAGATTATATCGAAGCTTCTCTGCAAAAGACTAAAAAAAAATCCTCCCAAACTTGGAGACTCAATCAGCCTTTGTGGCTAGTCGCCTAATCACGGACAATGTCCTCAGAGCTCAAGAAAACTTTCATGCACTCCGGGCAAATCAGAGGTGTCAATCTGACTTCTTGGCTATTAAAACAGATATGAGTAAGGCGTATGATAGAGTAGAATGGGGATTCTTGGAGGCTTTGCTTAGAAAGATAGGCTTCGCAGAGAAGTGGGTACAGCTCTTAATGTTTTGCATCTCCTCGGTTTCTTACCAAGTCTTAATAAATGGAGAAGCAATGGGCTATATACAGCCAACTAGAAGCCTCAGGCAAGGAGATCCCCTATCCCCATTCCTATTCATTCTATGTACCGAAGCTCTTATCTCTCTCCTGAAAGGTGCGGAAGAAGAACGAAGGCTCACAGGACTCAGAATTGTGAGAGGTAGCCCAAGAGTTTCGCATCTCCTTTTTGTGGATGACAGCCTCTTTTTCTGCAAAGCAGAAGTCCTGCAATGTGCAGAGATTTTGAATATCATAGCCATTTATGGAACAGCCTCGGAACAACAAATAAATCCATCCAAATCCTCGATCTTCTTCGGTAAGAAAATATCAGATAATCACCGAAGGATGATCAAACATACTCTTGGTATCTCCAGAGAAGGGGGAATGGGTATGTACTTAGGCCTCCCCGAACAAGTAACTGGCCCAAAGAACAAACTTTTCGCTTATGTACAACAGCGCCTCCACAACCGGACCAACAATTGGTCCGCCCAACTTCTCTCTAAAGGAGAAAATGAGGTACATATAAAAGCTGTGGCACAAGCCATTCTGACGTACATTATGTCGTGTTTTCTACTCCCGCAAGGTGTAATTGATAACCTAAATAGTGCAATCTCAAATTTCTGGTGGAGTTCAAAACAAAACAGCAGAGGCATGCATGGGATTGCATGGGATAAAATTTGTACTCATAAAGATAAAGGAGGATTGGGTTTCCAGGATCTCCATGACCATAACATTTCTCTTTTAACAAAACAACTCTGGCGCCTACTACAATTCCCGTACTCTTTGCTAGCAAGAGTTTTGAGAGGTAGATATTATAACAACTCAAATCCTCTCGAAAACATGAGAGTTCATTCCCCATCATATGGGTGGCGCAGCATTATGGCAGCAAGACCTCTTATGACACGAGGACTCAGGAAGACTACAGGCTCCGGCTATACCACAATAGTCTGGACTGATCCATGGATCCCAGTTATTCCGGCACGTCCACCAAGGAGCATCACAGAAGAAATAAAAAGAGATTTAGAGATCACAGTAAATAATCTTATCAGCATGGATACCAAAGAATGGAACGAGCCTTTACTCAGACATCTTTTTCATCCGGGAGATATTCCCCACATCTTGGGATTGAGACCTAACCCTACCGACAGTTATGCTTGGAATCACTCGATCTCCAGGACATACACGGTCAAATCAGGCTTCGAATTAGCCCAATCTTTCAGAGAGCCTCAAAACCCTGAAGATGTTACTGAACAAAGTATAACAAAAATCATAGCCCAGGTTTGGAAAGTAAAGGCGCCCCCTAGACTACAACACTTTTTGTGGCAAGCTTTATCAGGATGTGTTGCTACAAACCAAAGCCTCACATACCGACATTTGGTAAATGATAAAAGTTGTCAACGTTGTGGAGCACTAGAAGAGACGATTAACCACATGNCCCCCCCCCCCCCGCCTTTCAAGTTTGGGCTCTCTCGGACTTTCCGTCCCTTCCGGGTTGCTTCTCGAGTACATCCCTACATGAAAATTTTGATTTTCTATTATGGAGATCAAACGAGGGGGATATCCCAGCCCCTCAAAAAGATAACTTCCCATGGATCATATAGTTCATTTGGAAAGCAAGCAATGAAAAGGTTTTTCATGAAAAGAATATTACAGCAATGGACACACTTAGGTACGCCACTATCGAAGCAGATAGCTGGAGGAAGGCAAACGCGAAACAAGAGGAAGACGAAGAGGAGAGAGTCCACACAACTAACATTAAGGTCATGAGCCGTCCCCCCTCGGTCCTTCATACCGTAACATGCCAAATCGATGCCTCATGGGTCGATCTTGGCATTGTCATTGGACTTGGGTTGTGCTATGGAGATGCCATGGGATTCCTTACGACTGGGGAACAAGGTTGCCGTCGAAGCTTGTCAGCCTTACACGCTGAACTTGATGGACTCATCTGGGCTATGACAGCTATTAGGGAGAGAGGGATAACATCGGCCTGCTTCGAAACAGATTGCTCGAATCTGATACAAATGATTGAGGAGCCCGCGGAATGGCCAGCTTTCAGGACCGAATCCGAATTCATTTGGATGCTGAGAAATCGCTTTGATTTTTGTATCTTTAGACTTGTTTCTCGTACTCGAAACCACTGTGCTGATGCCCTTGCTAAAAAGGCTATAGTACGAGGTTTCATTTATTCTCATGTAACTCACACTAGTCCGGCTCTTTCGATATCTACGGATTGTCGAAACCCGAATACAACTTGATTTAATATATGGAGTTCCGGGGAAAAAAAAATCAATCAACGTATTTCAAAGTGAGAAATGAGATTTTTTATCTTTAATTTTATATGTTATCATTGTTTTTTATGAAAAATTAATATTCTTAATATAAACTAATTATTACATTTATTATCTTTTTAAGTATAACATTAAAATGTATAATTTTGTTTAAATATAAATTAAAATATATCAAAATTAAAGAATTCTTTTATAAATAAAAAAGTCTAACCATAAATATAATTTTAAATTTGGAGTTATTTTTACAGTTCTCTAATTTTAGAGTAGAATATAAAGTGCTATTGAAAATGATTTTACTCTTGGTATCTTCAGAGAAGGGGGAATGGGTATATACTTAGGCCACCCCGAACAAGTAACTGGCCCAAAGAAAAAAGTTTTCGCTTATATACAACAGCGCCTCCACAAACCGGACCAACAATTGGTCCGCCCAACTTCTCTCTAAAGGAGAAAATGAGGTACATATAAAAGCTGTGGCACAAACCATTCCAACGTACATTATGTCGTGTTTTCTACTCTCGCAAGGTGTAATTGATAACCTAAATAGTGCAATCTCAAATTTCTGGTGGAGCTCAAAACAAAACAGCAGAGGGGGATTGCATGGGATAAAATTTGTACTCATAAAGATAAATATAAAGGAGGATTGGGTTTCCAGGATCTCCATGACCATAACATTGCTCTTTTAACAAAACAACTCTGGCGCCTACTACAATTCCCGTACTCTTTGCTAGCAAGAGTTTTGAGAGGTAGATATTATAACAACTCAAATCCTCTGGAAAACAGGAGAGTTCATTCCCCATCATATGGGTGGCGCAGCATTATGGCAGCAAGACCTCTTATGACACGAGGACTCAGGAAGACTATAGGCTCCGGCTATACCACAAAAGTCTGGATTGATCCATGGATCCCGGTTATTCCGGCACGTCCACCAAGGAGCATCACGGAAGAAATAGAAAGAGATTTAGAGATCACAGTAAATAATCTTATCAGCATGGATACCAAAGAATGGAACGAGCCTTTACTCATACATCTTTTTCATCCGGGAGATATTCCCCACATCTTGGGATTGAGACCTAGCCCTACCGACAGTTATGCTTGGAATCACTCGATCTCCAGGACATACACGGTCAAATCAGGCTTCGAATTAACCCAATCTCTCAGAGAGCCTCAAAACCCTCAAGATGTTACTGAACAAAGTATAACAAAAATCATAGCCCAGGTTTGGAAAGTAAAGGCGCCCACTAGACTACAACACTTTTTGTGGCAAACTTTATCAGGATGTGTTGCTACAAACCAAAGGCTCACATACCGACATTTGGGAAATGATAAAAGTTGTCAACGTTGTGGAGCACTAGAAGAGACGATTAACCCCATGATCTTTGAATGCCCCCCCCCCCCGGCTTTCAAGTTTGGGCTCTCTCGGACTTTCCGTCCCTTCCGGGTTTCTTCCCGAGTACATCCCTATATGAAAATTTTGATTTTCTATTATGGAGATCAAACGAGGGGGATATCCCAACCCCTCAAAAAGATAACTTCCCATGGATCATATAGTTCATTTGGAAAGCAAGAAATGAAAAGGTTTTTAATGAAAATAATATTTCAGCAATGGAGACACTTAGGTACGCCACTATCGAAGAAGATAGCTGGAGGAAGGCAAACGCGAAACAAGAGGAATAGGAAGAGGAGAGAGTCCACACAACTAACCTTAAGGTCATGAGCCGTCCCCCCTCAGCCCTTCATACCGTAACATGCCAAATCGATGCCTCATGGGTCGATCATGGCACTGTCATTGGACTTGGGTGGTGCTATAGAGATGCCATGGGATTCCTTACGACTGGGGAACAAGGTTGCCGTTGAAGCTTGTCAGCCTTACACGCTGAACTTGATGGACTCATCTGGGCTATGACAGCTATTAGGGAGAGACGGATAACATCGGCCTGCTTCGAAACAGATTGCACGAATCTGATACAAATGATTGAGGAGCCCGCGGAATGGCCAGCTTTCAGGACCGAATCCGAATTCATTTGTATCCTGAGAAATCGCTCTGATTTTTGTATCTTTAGACTTATTTCTCGTACTCGCAACCACTGTCCTGATGCCCTTGCTAAAAAGGCTATAGTACGAGGTTTCATTTATTCTCATGTAAGTCACAGTAGTCCGGCTCTTTCGATATATACGGATTGTCGAAATCCGAATACAACTTGATTTAATATATGTAGTTCCGGGGAAAAAAAATCAATCAAAGTATTTCAAAGTGAGAAATGAGATTTTTTATCTTTAATTTTATATATTATCATTGTTTTTTATGAAAAATTAATATTCTTTAAATATAAACTAATTATTATTATTATTATTATCTTTTTAAGTATAACATTAAAATGTATAATTTTGTTTAAATATAAAATAAAAATATATCAAAATTAAAGAATTCTTTTATCAATAAAAAAAATCTTAACTCTAAAAATAATTTTAAATTTGGAGTTATTTTTACACTTCTTTATTTTTAGAGTAGAATATAAAGTGCTATTAAAAATGATTTTACTCGACATATAGAATTAAAAGTAAAATAGAATGTCATTGGAGATGCTAACCGAGTCATCGCATTAAGAACCTTTAAATTGATTTGTTACGGTGGCTTAAAAGATTGTGTGAGTAGAGGCAGAACAATGACGTCCTGTGGACGTGGCTGTTAATGAAGATAAGAACAGAAGAGTTGTTAGAAGAGTAACGAGAAAGAAAAAGTAGTATAAATAGGAGCCACTTAACATCATATACGATAATACGAAGCCACTGAGCATCCTATACGGAGAAAAGAAAAAGCGGTTATGTTTCTGAATTTCTGGGGGGAAAACAAATAATTATCAACTGAACAAATCTTGTTACAGATTCTGACCTTCCAGCATAGTGTTTAGTCAACTTGACCAGCAACATATGAAGCTAATAGCCTTTAGTCAATTTGAAATGATTCTTCTAAGGATTGTGCACTCTAAGGTGGTGAAGGGATAAGCTTTGTATCCAAGAGACTGGGAAATCTCAAAAATCAAATGATGTGGAGTGAATGGTGACACAGAAGCTGTGGAAAACTTCTGATTTACCAATGGGTTGATTCTCAGGATATTACTCACCAAAGGGAATCAACAACTTGCTGGATATGACACACCAACAAGGCATGGATAGAGAGGTGGATTGAGAGACGCCGCACAGGTCTGTGAAATGATCCATGATAAGTCTAAAACAGCCATGAACATAGATATGACACACCATAAATATGGAGTTCCAAAAATTACAAGAAATCACATCTTACAAAAGAGAAAGCTCTCTGATTTTACTGAAAACAAAACTTATTATTATTGATGATATTGGGGCTCTATTTATAGAGAATTACAAGCAATTTCGTCCATAGTAAGTTTCTAACATGCAGCACAACTTGGAAGTTGATATTCAAACTCATTGCTGTATGTAAGAGAGAAACACACTCTAATAAATGCTATTTTGTGTCTGGACGAAAATGAGTCTTCCTTTGATTGTTTTGGGCTGAATCCACTTTGCTGGGCTTCTGTAATGGACCAAGATTGTAGGCCAACTCAATTTGTTGATTAATTCAATCTGGCCTGGTTGGAATTCTTCATTGAATGCACATAGGTCCGAATTCGTCTAACTGAAGATGGTCTGATTTAAAAATAGCATAACTCCTTCTTCTGAACTCCGTTTGATCTGATTCTTGTTGGAGGAGTTCGGTAATTCAGCTGAGCACATTCTCCAAGTGGTTTCACGCGTAGAAGCCTCGTGGTTAGGAAGATATGATACGAACAATGAACGTATGTATTTATTGCTTTCCATGATCATATCATCCTCCTCCTCTTAAAAAAAAGATTTGCCCACAAATCTGGTTCATAAAAAGGAAAGATTACACCCAAAGAAAATTCTCCATCTCCATTTTTTTTTAATAAAAACAAATAAAAATAGAAAAAGAAAATGGAAAAAAAGAAGATGAAAAGGTGAGAAGATGGAAGAAAGATAAATTGATAAAACCATACTTAGAGTGTTGCTCTGATACCAAATGAAATGATCCTCCCAAGGATTGTGCACTCTAAGGTGGTGAGGGGATAAGCTTTGCATCTAAGAGATTGTGAAATCTCAAAGATCAAAGGATGTAGAGTGAATGGTGACACAGAAGCTGCGGAAGACTCCTGATTTACCAATGGGTTGATTCTCTGGATATTACTCACCAAAGAGGATCAACAACTTGCTGGATATGACACACCAACAAGGCATGGATAAAGAGGTGGATTGAGAGACACCACACAGATCTGTGCAAGGATCCATGATAAGTCTAAAACAGCCATGAACATAGATATGACACACCATGAACATGGAGTTCCAAAAATTACAAGAAATCACATCTTGCAAAAGAGAAACCTCTTTGATTTTTACTGAAAACAAAACTTATTATTATTGATGATATTTGAGGCTCTATTTATAGAGAATTAGAAGCAATTTCGTTCATAGTAAGTTTCTAACATGCAGCACAACTTAGAAATTGAAATTCAAATTCATTACTGCATGTAAGAGAGAGAAAGACACTCTAATAAATGTTATTTTGTGTCTGGACGAAAATGAGTCTTCCTTTGATTGTTTTTGGCTAAATCCACTTTTCTGGGCTTCTCTAATGGACCAAGATTGTAGGCCAACTCAATTTGTTGATTAATTCAATCTGGCCTGGTTGGAATTCTTCATTGAATGCACATAGGTCTGAATTCGCGTAACTGGAGATGGTCTGATTTACAAATAGCATAACTCCTTCTGAACTCCGTTTGATCTGATTCTTGTTGGAGGAGTTCGGTAATTAAGCTGAGCACATTCTCCAAGTGGTTTCATGCGTAAAAGTCTCGTGGTTAGGAATATATGATAAAAACAATGAACGTATGTATTTATTGCTTTCCATGAGCATATCACAAATTGCAGAGCAATTATCAACCGAAAAAGAAAAATATTAAAGTATGTGAAAATTTTGGAAACTTCCTGGTACGAATCAGTCAACACGACTTGGATCAACCAATCACGGATTCGGTCTATGTGGACAATTTTGACCAGCAACCTTATTCGACAAGTTTTTGACTCAATCACGGATTGGACGAATACACCGAATCCGACGAACTGAGTTTTTTTTTTTTCTTTTTATAAAGAGCTCATTAGCCATAATCATAGAGAAAAAAAACACTATCACTTTCACACAAACACAAAAGAAAGAAGAAGAAAAAATAGAGAGGGTAATGCCGATTTCAAGCCAATCTTATTGCTTTTCTAGTATTGTTACCTTGTATTTCTTCTTCTTGGTTTCCCTCGTTCAACATACTCTTTCTTCTTCTGTTCTCCACAACTGTCGTCATGACCAAAGGGAAGCTCTTCTGGAGTTCAAACACGAGTTTCCTGTAAATGAATCCAAAAGTCCACATTTAAGTTCATGGAACAAGAGTAGTGATTGCTGTTCTTGGGAGGGTGTCACGTGTGATGCTAAATCTAGCGAGGTGATTTCACTTGAACTTAATTTCATCCCTCTCAAAATCTCTCTGAAACCAAATAGTGGTCTTTTCAAACTCCAGCATCTTCGTAACCTAAGTCTTACAAGGTGCGATCTCTATGGAGAGATTCCTTCTTCATTAGGAAACCTTACGCATCTCACACATCTTGAGCTTTGGGAAAATAATTTAGTAGGTGAAATTCCAGATTCAATAGGAAACCTAACTCAACTAAGATACCTAGACCTTGGCTATAACAATTTCAGTGGATATATTCCTTTTTCATTTATCAAATTAACGAAACTTTCGGTTTTAGAAATCTCAGACAATCAATTCACAAGTGAATTCCCTCTTGTCTTACTAAATTTAACCACCAGTTTGTCCAAGTTAGACATTAGCAATAATCTATTTAAATCCACGCTTCCACATGACATGAGTCGATTCCACAGTTTGGAGAATTTTAGAGCGGGTGGAAACTCATTTTCCGAGCCTATTCCTACATCTTTGTTCATGATTCTGTAACACCCGTCTCATACTCACCCGAGAACGGTGTGCCACGAACCCTAACTTATCTCTCAAGTAATTCTAATAACTCATTAATATTCCACTCTACTCATACCTCTGACAAATCTACAACTGTTATCGCCAAATGAA
>OVBI01002407.1:0-20458 GCA_900406495.1 Sisymbrium altissimum | reverse complement strand
GAAATTGATCATAAGGCCATCGCCAACCAAGATTGATAAAGAATCACCTAATTTCCTTGAAAGAATTCAAGACGATATTTGTGGACCAATATATCCACCATGTGGATCATTCCATTATTTTATGGTATTAATTGCTGCATCTAGCAGATGGTCACATGTTTGTCTACTATCATTTCGAAATATGGCATTTGCGAGATTTCTAACTCAGATAATCAAACTGCAAGCTCAGTTTCCTGATTATCCTATTAAAAGAGTTAGACTAGACAACGCTGGTGAATTCACATCCCAAGCATTCAATGATTGTTGTATGGTAATGGGAATTGAAGTTGAACATTCTGTAACTCATGTTCATACTCAAAATGGTTTGGCTGAATCATTAATTAAACATCTGCAGTTAATTGCAAGACCATTGATCATGAGATCAAAACTTCCAACATATGTTTGGGGACATACTATTTTGCATGCAGAAGCACTCGTTCGGATAAGACTAAGTGCATGTCATAAGTATCCCCCACTTCAATTGGCATTTGGTTGAGAACCAAATATTTCTCATCTAAGAATCCTTGGTTGTGCAGTATATGTGCCTATAGCACCACCACAACATACAAAGATGGGACCACAAAGAAGGTTGGGAATATATGTTGGTTGTGATTCTCCATCAATTATACGATACCTAGAACCACAGACTGGAGATGTCTTCATGGCACGTTTTGCTGATTGCCATTTTGATGAAAAAGTATTCCCGGTTCTATGGGGAGAAAATAAACAAGTAGAAAAGGAAATCAAATGGAGTGTACCATCTTTGCTACACCTTGATCCTCCTACTAAAGAGTCAGAACTACAAGTTCGACGAATTATGCATTTGCGAAGTATAGCAAATCAACTTCCTGATGCATTTGCAGATACCAAAACTGTAATTAAGTCTCATATACCAGCTGCAAATACTCCTACTCGTATATAAATACCACAAGAACGTGGAAGAGCAGATGATACACGTGGGCCTAAAACACGCCTGAAGCGTGGCAGACTTGTGGGTTCTAAGAATAAGAATCCTAAGAAACAAAAGGAATTTGAAACGCATAAAATACCCAAAGTAGCAGAAAGTACTTTGGAAGAAGTAAATCATGAGATTTCGATCAATTACATCCATAATAGAAAGATATGGAAAAGAAACGAAATAGATGATCTCGATGATGTTTTCTCATATCTTGTGTCACAAGAAATAAATGAGGAAAACGAAGATCCAGAACCAAAGTCTGTATATGAATGTCAAAAAAGACATGACTGGATAAAATGGAAAGATGCAACCTGAAGATGTGAGACCCGTTGGATATAAATGGGTTTTCGATCGAAAACGAAATGAGAAAAATAAGATCATAAGATATAAAGCTCGTCTCGTAGCCCAAGGTTTTTCACAAAGAAAGATATGGAAAAGAAAGGAAATAGATGATCTCGATGATGTTATCTCATATCTTGTGTCACAAGAAATAAATGAGGAAAACGAAGATCCAGAACCAAAGTCTGTATATGAATGTCAAAAAAGACATAACTGGATAAAATGGAAAGATGCAACCTGAAGATGTGAGACCCGTTGGATATAAATGGGTTTTCGATCGAAAACGAAATGAGAAAAATGAGATCATAAGATATAAAGCTCGTCTCGTAGCCCAAGGTTTTTCACAAAGACCTGGAATAGACTACGAGAAAACATATTCTCCTGTTATGGATGCAATCACGTGTAGAGTCTTGATAAGTCTAGTGGCTGATAAAAATCTAGAAATGCGTCTTATGGATGTCGTTACGGCATACCTATATGGATCATTAGATACTGATATCTACATGAGAATCCCTGATGGTTTTAAGATACCAATAGCATTGAGCTCTAAGCCAAAGGAGTTATGTGCAATAAAATTGCAAATATCATTATATGGGCTAAAACAATATGGATGTATGTGGTACAATCGTCTCAGTGAGCATTTAGCAAAAGAAGGATATATAAATGATCTTATATGCCCATGTATTTTCATCAAGAAAACAGAATCTGGATTTGTGATAATCGCAGTATATGTTGATGATCTAAATATAATCGGAACTCATGAAGAGATATAGAATGCATCAAACTATTTAAAAGGAGAATTTGAGATGAAAGATCTCTGACAGGCAAAATATTGTCTTGGTCTACAAATTGAGCATTCTCAAAACGGTATATTTGTGCACCAATGCGCATATACCAAAAGAGTATTAAAACACTTTAACATGGATAAAGCAACTCCTTTAAGCACTCCAACACTTTAACATGGATAAAGCAACTCATTTAAACACTTCTATGGTTGTTAAATCACTTAATGTTGAAAGTGATCCATTTAGACCACATGAGAAAAATGAAGAAATACTTGGTCCTGAAGTACCATATTTAACTGCAATTGGAGCACTCATGTATCTTGCAAATTGTATCCGACCTGATATATCACTTGCAGTTAATCTTTTGGCAAGGTTCAGTTTGTCCCCTACGCGAAGACATTGGAATGGAATTAAGCATATCTTCTGTTACTTTCAAGGGACTACTGATTAGGTTTATTTTATCTTAACAATTCAGAAGGTCAAATGGTTGGTTTTGCAGATGCATGATATCTATCAGATCCACATGAAGTCCGATCACAAACTGGATACGTCTTTAGGATCGGAGGCACCGCTATATCTTGGCGTTCTCAGAAGCATACCGTTGTGGCTACTTCTTCAAATCATGCTGAACTCATTGCACTCCATGAAGCAAGTAGAGAATGTGTATGGCTAAGATCTATAAGTAAACACATCCTATCAAGCAGTAGGATTCATGAAGATGCGGATCCAACTATCTTATATGAAGATAATGCTGCATGCATCGCTCAAACGAAGGAAGGATATATCAAGAGTGACAGAACTAAACATATACCTCCAAAGCTATTCACATACAATCAAGAACTCGAGAATAATAAAGAACTTGAAGTGAGATATGTTCAATCATGCGACAATGCAGCTGATCTTTTCACGAAATCATTACCCACCACTACATTCAAGAAGCATGTCCATAACATTGGAATGCGTCACCAACAAGATCTATGAGATGATCTTACTCAAGGGGGAGCTTACGCAGTTATACTCTTTTTACCTTACTATGGTTTATCCTACTGGGTTTTCCTTGAAAAGTTTTTAACGAGACAACAAAAGGCGTCAAAGATAATAGTGACAATGGTGTCCAAGGGGGAGTGTTACAAAAGTCCAAGAAAGAGGAAAGTAACATACATATCCTTACGTAAAGATAATTGGTGGACCCCACTGTCACTATGCAAGTACAGTAACTTTCATTTTTTCACTTCTATATAAATGAACGTTTACGTTTAATTATATTTCACTTTTCATTCATTCATTCATTCGAAATCAAAATACGAATACGAATAATAGACTTCTCTCTCGCCTCCTCTCCTATATTTCAGTATTCTGAAACTCGGGTATAAAATTTTTTCTTTATTTATATTTATAGATATAATAAATTATCGTTATTATTATTATTATTTGTTTTTGACTTGGCACTTATTCAATTTTTTATATTTACAGATATCACTTGTACATTTTATTATGTGGACCATGCTATATTTTTTTTTTTGAGCACATGTAAGTCACTACAAGAATCATTATGCATAGCCACACAAAAATTTGTAGCTGTGTACATAAACTTTGTAACAAAATTGAATTTGCTACACAGTTGCTATAAAAATCTGTTGTGGCCATGTGTGCGTCGCAAATTTGTGGTTTGTTGGAATTCGAAGCAAAATTGCTACAAATTTACGACCAAAAAAAGTGTTAACAATTTTCTACAGATTTGTAACAATTTATGTAGTAACAAAATTTATTACTCTATAAATAGTAGTAATTTGTAATGATACTTCCTGAATTATTTGTGGGAAATTAGCCACATGCGAACCTATAAATATTCTGTAATTATTTTAAAAAAACAAAAAAAAAGTTATAATTTTAATAATCTCTATAATATTAAATGGTAAGACACTTTTAAAAAATACGCAAAAGAAACCTTATATTTACAAGAAATGCCACTAAGATTGTTTGGCAACAGGGGAAAGATATTCCTTTTGACAAATAAACCTATTAACTATTGTTATTATATTAATTATTTTGCAGAATTATATTTAATCAGATTATTTTTAGCATAAATATAAAAAATCCTTAGAAAATCAGATCATATCTCCAGCAAACACAAATATCTCTTAATATCTAAAATTATAATAAAATAAAATAAAAATAAAAATCACATTTTTTATATCAACCAAAATATTATTGTACATTATTTTGTTCATATTAAAAATATTTGATGATAGCTTATTTTTCTGCCGAGCGACTAAGGAGGAGTGTCGTGTTTTCCTAGAGATTTTAGGAGAGTATGAAAGAATATCGGGGCAGAAAATAAATTTTGATAAATCGTCAATACAATTTGGATACAAGGTGGAAGCATCGGTTCAGGAAGAATTAAAGCAAATACTAGGAATTACAAAAGTAGGTGGTATGGGCTCTTATTTGGGCATACCAGAAAGTTTAGGAGGAGCTAAATCTCAGATTTTTGGTTTTCTCCAAGAAAGAATGAATAATAGGGTGAATGGTTGGACTGTCCGATTTCTAACTAAGGGGGGAAAGGAGATTCTGATTAATCAGTTACGACAGCTTTACCTACTCACGTCATGGCTTGTTTTCGGCTTCCAAAATCGGTTTATAAGAAGCTCACGAGTGCGGTGGCACAATTTTGGTGGAGTACAGGGTCAAACCAGAAAGGTTTACACTGGAAGTCGTGGGATAAATTATGCAGGGATAAGTGTGATGGAGGATTAGGATTCAGAGTGATAGAAGATTTTAACACGGCTCTCTTAGCAAAACAATTATGGCGTTTACTAGACCACCCATATTCACTTTTTGCTCAGGTTTTTAAGGGACGATATTATCGTCATTCGGATCCTTTAGATCCAATCAAATCATATTCCCCATCGTATGGATGGCGGAGTATTACTTCAGCTAGATCTCTAGTAAACAAAAGACTAATTAAGAGGGTCGAGTCAGGGACGTTTATCTCAGTATGGGATGATCCTTGGATTCCTAGCCCACGCCCGAGACCAGCAACTTGCAAATATAATACTTATCCATCTTTAATGGTTAACGATCTGATAGATTCACAAACACGCAGATGGAATTTACCCTTACTGGATGCGGTTATCATTCCTGAGGATGCGAAAATTATTCGCTAATTACCAATAAGACACTCACTTAGACAAGATAAGGTTGGCTGGCATTTTTCAAAGACGGGTATATATTCGGTCGCAAATCAGGATATAATGTGGAACATGAATTTCCGGATAAAAATATTATCATGAATTATTATGGCCCGGATGTCAAACCCCTGTTAGCGAATTCATGGAAGTTAAAATGTCCACCAAAGATTAAACATTTTATTTGGAAAATCCTTTCAGGATGTATTGCGGTAAACAAGAATTTAAAGAAACGGGGAATTAATTGTGATGTACAATGTCCACGATGTGGGGAAGAATAGGAATCGGTGAACCATGTATTTTTCGAATGCCCCCCAGCGGTTCAGACTTGGGCTCTCTCTATGCCTCTATGGTCCCATCGAACCCAGCTATTTTTCCCATGTCCTCTATTTTTGCCAATCTAGATTTCCTATTTTGGAGACTTCCAAAAGGAACTTCCGATACTTATTACTCCTGGATACTATGGTACATTTGGAAAAATCGAAATGACAAAATTTATAATAATAAAGTTTGGACACCACAAGATATTCTGCAAATTGCAGCGACCGAAGGCAAGTCCTGGGAAGAGGCCTTATTATTGGACGATAAGACTACATCGCAAAGTAAAACGTCTGCACAGGCATCTATTCATCGGAATGGATGGTGGTGTTTTGTCGATGGGGTTTGGAAGGATTCTACTTCATTTTCTGGAAATGGCTGGGTTTGTAGTAAGGAGGGCACAGCAGACGCTTTGTTTGGAACTTGTAATTTGGATTCTAGTCTTTCATCTTTACATGCAGAATTAGAGGCCTTACTTTGGGCAATGGAGTGTGTCTCGAATTTCCAGCGTCATGTAACTTTTGCTACAGACAGTTCGGAAGTGGTGAAGATGATTTCCAACCCGCGAGATTGGCCAGCGTTCTCACAGTATCTAGAAGCGTTTGAAGATTCGAAAAGATGTTTCGAGAATTTCAGGCTGGAACTTATACAACGCGCACAAAATCAAATGGCGGATATGCTGGCACGAAGTGCAAGAGTCCACCATACAGCGATGACCTATGTTGATTCATCATTACCAGCTTGGATTTCTATCTCTTCTTAGGTTTTATATAATTCTGTTGACAAAAAAAAAAACAAATAATACATTAAATATCTTTATATTAAAATAAAACTCATAAAAAAATTTTTAGAATCATAAATTAATTTGTAAAAAAAATTAATATAGAAAATATAAAGTAATTTTCCGTTTCTTGAACCAACAAATAACCTAAACCGAACCAAAACAAATAACTGAATATCCATTTTTACGCAAAATACAAGTACATATATTAATAAATAAACTTATAATCAAATAATATTATATCATTATCCTATTTAATAAAATTTAGTTATTATATTAATAATAACAAATCAAACCAAATTTCCTCCAATCAAATCATTAAAATGTGAAGAAACGGAATTACTCCGCGCAAGTGCGGGTTATGTTCTTGTATTAAGATAATTAAGCAGAGCGTTTAGATCTCAAATGAAAATGAAACAAGCAAAATTGGCAGGTAGAAGTCAGAGGAGATTTCGGAGTCTCTCCTGGTTGCCAAGCTTCCTCTTCAATTTCATGTTGAGCCACCATAAACAAAAAAGCCGAATGATTAATCAGTGTGAACTCGTCCACAAATTCTGTCACGGGACTCCAATAACACAACCTGAATATGAATGAATAACACATGTAATTTTATTTTATTTCCATCCTCCCCCACAACAAGATTGCATTGAAAGGAAGCATCTTGAAGAGTGCGAGCAGCCGAGATCCTATCCATACTAGCTCTAGTCACTATAACTGACATATCCAGAAACAAAAACATACATTAACCACTAAAACGAGGACCGATGGAAATTTAGTAACCAACTTGGTCCCAACACTTTGCCGAAATGGTTTCAGCCTAAGCAGCAAACCATCTTTCCATCCGGCACAAGTACCACTAAAGTACTTATCGTATCGCCAACCTTTGTCACCAACTCTTGAGGAACTTGGTTACCAACTTTATCAAATAAAGCATAACTGCAAAAAAAAAAAAAAAACAGAATTGGAACATGAGTCTAAACAAGAAAAGGTGACTAACTAGGAATAACATATGAGAGATGTAATTGAATATCACCTCTGGTAAGAATAGGTACGGAATAACCATAATTTATTAAAATTTAAAATTGATATAGTAATTTGGCCATTAAATGAAAGAGATTCGGCACTCTGTTTCACAGGTTAGTATAGTGTAATCTGATGGTTGGTGGTATTTTGTGGATGGTTCTTGTAAAGTTATGGATATTTATTTAGGACAATGTTAGTATTTTACTAAAGTGGGAGTGACTGAAAAAAGAATGGGGTCTCGTAATAATCGAGGAAGTCTAACATCCTTACACGCGGAATTTGAAGTTTTAATTTGAGTAATAGAATGTATGAAATATCTGCAACATCACCATGTGGTCTTTGCTAGAGATTATTCTGATGTGGTTGAGATAGTATCTAACCTTGAAGACTTACCGGATTTCACGATGCATATAAAGGAATTTCATATATAGAAAGAGTTTTTCAACCCATTTTCTATCAAGCTTATTCCACATGCGAAGAATACAAAAGTAGACAAGTTGGCGCATAGTGCTAGAGTTCTTCCTTCAGAAGCCTTTCATGTTGTCTTGTTTTCACCAAGTTGGAGAAAGGAACAGCTGTAAATCTCTTTCGATATGTTGTTCTTTTGTGACAAAAAAGAAGAAGAATTTTTGTTACTAATTTGGTAACAATTCAAGTCCAAATTGACCACAAAGCCTAAACAAACAAACGTCCAAACCCATTTCTCATTTGCATTCCATGAAGAGCCTTAAATACTCAAATCATGAGGACTACCAGTTCATGAGTCATTCAAACAAATTAATGTTTATTTTGGTCTTACCTAAGTTTATATTTGTTAATTTCAATTGTGACTAAAAACCATTTTATTTTTATTTCTTTTATAAATCTTATATCACAATTTTCAACATTCACCATATTTTTAGTAAAATCTTTGAGAATGATTTTTTTTTGTTCACTATGAATATTCTTATTATTTAGTATGTAATATCAGCTCAATCAAAACTTAAGTTATTTTAGTACATTGTCATATTTAAAGCTTTAAGTAGTTGGAGTATCAAAAGACTTCCATATCTTCTGTGGGACCATTAAATCCATATCACATTAGTATTTGGTACTGATTAATAGCTCTTTGATTGAATGTTTATCTAATTTGTCAAGAAGTATCATTTGGATGATTGTATGGCTTTTGGGTCTAAATGTTAAAGATGATACTGTATTTTCTGATTTTATAATGTTGATAAGTATGATAATAACATAGTAATAGCTACTTATCTCTATAATATTATTTAAGAAGTCTATTTCAAAAAATGCTTTAAAAAACTTTATTATTTACAATATATGCCACTGAAATCTATTTGGTTATAGATTTATGTTTATCTCTACAATAATATTGATTTGTTACTAATAATCCATAATTATTTTCCTTAATTATCTTAATTACAAAAATACTGAGACATGACAATAATTCAATAGTTACCAAAATTATAGGAAATAGATATTACTCCTAAATATATTATTATATGAAAATGTATTTTTGTTTTATATATTGTTTATGACTCAAAACCTTAATAAAAAATAAAAAAAATTTTACCAGCTAAACAAATTAGTATTAATTATCATTGTTTAAAATTTAAAATATCTGCAATATTAAAAAAAAATTGAAAAAAATAAAAATACAACTAACAAAACAATTTGTAAAATCATAAACTAATTTATAGTAGAATTTAATTTACAACTATAATAAAAAATACAAAATAATTTTCTTCTTCGTAGAAGATAGAATAACCTTAACTGAACTAAACTGAATAACCGAATGTATATTCATACGTAAGATAATCGAAAACTCAATTCATATAATTAAGATGCGGACATTAATAAATAAACTTATAATTCACTGAAATTATATCATCATCCTATGTAATAAAATTTTATTATGACAAAAGAAACAAATCAACCCAAATTTTTTCAAACTAAATTATAAAAAAAAAACCAAAAAATTACCTCACTCCGCGCAAACGCGGGTTAATTACTAGTTACATATAAAAAAAAACCCACATCAGATTCAGAGCAAGAGCCAAACAAAAAGAAGAGAGAACCCAAAGAGATAACCTTACACATCTGAAATACAACTCAATTACTCAAGTATAGATATAGAAGAATCTCTGGGCGGAAAGGAAATGAGATGATCTCTGATCAGGCGGTCAATGAGAAACTTGGACTAAGAGAGAAGAAGTGAAGATACGAGAATTTCGCTCCTTTTTTACAAAGTAAATTATAGCAAATTATAGCTTTGCATGATGGGTTTGATGATGATGTTTTCCAGAAGGCTGCTGAATGGATGTCTAATGAAGGGTTTAGGGCTAGATTGAGGAAGCAAAATGACACCAAACATCAGATGAAAAACTACAGTAAAAGAGAAAGATGGTCATGCTTTTCCGGTAATAGGACTAAGGACATTCCGCCGTCACATTTAATCCCTAACTTATTCAAATCATTTTTTCTAATTTCTTATAGTCGAACTTGTTTATCTGAAAATATTGTTGTTATCCTAATAAATACTGTGATTTAAAAACACTAACAATAGTGCGAATAAGCTAAATAAACGAACTACATATGTTGATGGAATATAATGTGAATGGAATTTGGTCAAACTAATAAAAACATAATTTATCCTTTTTAAGTAAAATAAATAGTTCAAGTTTTAAAGAGAAATAAATTTTCTATTTATTATGCCCTTTGTTTTCTTAAATCTATTTATGATGTTAGACCTCCTATCAAAACAACTTGACCGATCGAGAGTAGCATCTTTTCAATATATGACTACAACTTGACCGAGATCATCTTCCTACGAATCATTAATTTTTAACCATATTGGTTTGGAAAGTTTCAAATATTTCAGTTTCGGAAATCTGTCAGAATATCTTGACAATATTTGACGATATCTAGATTAACTTTATAATTAAATAGGTTAAGAATTTTTTTTCTTTTCTTTTGTCCTAAACGGTTTAAGAAGTTCAATATTGAAAATGATACTGGAGATTTTCAAAATTATATATACTTAATTCTTGATATTATAAAATTCTTATATAAGTCACCAATTATTCAGTTATTCTCCATTGGATTTATTAGAAAGTCATATATAAAAAATAGATAAATGAAATTTAAATTTTCAAAATTACATATACTTAATTCTTGATATTAGAAATTCTTATATAAAGTCACCAATTATTCAGTTATTCTCCATTGGATTTATTAGAAAGTCATATATATAATAGATAAATGAAATTTTAAAACCGATTATTAATTAGATTTATCACCTTTCTATATGATAAAAATTTGCATTAGTGCACATTAATGTAATAAAAATGTTTTAGTTATTTGGAATGAAAATATTTTGGTTAAATGACGGTGTTATGAATGTTTATTATAAAATTTAGTGAATTTTTTTTAATAAAGTTAAAAAAAAAATCAATAGGATGTAAAGTCTTTTTTATTTTATTGATGCTGTTAGAAAAGTTAACGGAATTTTAAGTTATAATAACGACAGTTATATGATAGTGTATAAGTAGAAAAAAATTTAGAGAATTTTTAAAATATAAGTATAAAAGGAAGAGAAAAAAAACATTATTCCTTTTTTGTTTTTTTTGTCGACAAAAACATTATTCCTTTCATTCTATAAATTTGACATCCATATTAGGTAAATGGTTATTTTAATGTTTTTCTGTGTAACTAATAGTTATTTTATTTTACATGGGGGTTTAAAGATAAATACAAATGAAAACAGTGTGAAGTTTTCGTTATCTTACCTCACCTTTGGCTAATCACAATTAAATAGGAATCACTATCTCTACAAATCCCTACTCTCCTCATAGTCATACAATAGAGAAAGAGAATACCATTAGTCATAAAAACCCTTGCGTAAATCTCGCTCAGATTTTATTGTTTCCATAAGCAAAATTTAAAGAACACAAATCTCATATCATTTTTTTTTTTTTTTTCATTTCAAGAGAGCAAATCAAGATCATGAAGAGAACAAGAGACGACCTTCTCCATGAGTCCTCCGTTTATGATGATGATGAGTATGAAGATTCTTCCTCTTCAGAATCTGGAGAGTTTCAGCCGCAGTCGCCGTCGCCGTCGCCACCTCCACCGCTGCAGGAAAGGAAACACTTTTGTGTGATTTGCAATAAACAGTTTAGCTCCGGTAAGGCATACGGTGGCCATGTGAGAATCCACTCCAGCGAGTACAATAATAACAAAGGGAAGACAAAGAAGATGAAGATGAAGATGAAAATGAAGAAGAAGAGAAAGATTGGTTTGGTGAACAAGGAGAAAGAGAAAGAGATAGATCTGATTAGGGCTGACGTGGATGGCAAGATTAGGTGTTGTCTATGTAGAAAAGAGTTTCAAACAATGCACTCTTTGTTTGGACATATGAGGAGACATCCTGATCGGAGCTGGAAAGGGATACGACCTCCTCCACCTGAAAAGCTCAAGCTCAGCTTTTTGGACGATGATGAGAATGATGATGATGAAGATGATGAAGTGATGAGTAGATCCATTATGATGAGTGATGTAACCGAGGATGTCCAAGAAGCTGCTTGCTGTCTAATGATGCTCAATTACGCGGCGGGCATGAGGAAAGCAGCCATGGAAACAGCAAACTCCGAGGTAAGAAGTTATAATGACGATAAGGGAAAAGAAGAGGGAAAGAGAGATGGTGGAATGGATGACAAAGGTTTGACTGTCGATATGAAGATAAAGATGGGAATCGAGGTGAAGGTGAATAATCCTCAAGGTGAAGCTAAGAAGAGATCCTTAGAGTTTGATCTGAATCAGCCTTACCATGATCAAGATCATCCCTATTCGTATTGGAACTAGCTAGTTTGGATTGTTTTGCAATTTCGAGGTCGATGGAGTAGATTATTGCTGCTCTATGAATTACATCTACCTATATGCATTGTGTTATCTCCTCCTGCCTAGGCATTGTACATATTGAAATCCTTGTTTGATTTACAGATTTGGTTTGCTCTTTTCATCTTATCAATTTCTCTTGAATATTTCTTAATGTTTTGTCTCGGTAGAATAAATTTTATAGCTTGATGTACTGCATATTTTCATAAACCAGGATTGAGTTTTCAAGTTGTGAATATTTTCGTAGATCGAGCTGTTCCTATTGAATAAAATTGTATTTGATATATCCAATTGTATCTCAAATTTTCACATACATATAAATGTATCAATATAATAGAATTGGGCTAACCAAGCACACAAAGATCTTTACGTCACAAAGCTAGCTTAATTTGGTTGTCTTTAGAACTTATAAATACAAGGCATTAACCTTTACCGTTCTATCCGATGTGGGCTAATTAAACTATTACCATATCAACAATGTCACAATATAATTAACAATTTACGAGGGATCATCCACCCCGGGTACGCAGGGAAGTGTATTTGCATTTGCTTTGTTTTTTTTTTAATCTCCTGCGGTTCATTCTATTGGTATCATTGGTACTAGGTGAGGGCCCTGTGCTGGCTTTTAGAAATTTGTGAGTAAAACAAAACTGTAGCAACCAGTTAAATGTTTCATTAAGCATAACATAACGACCATTTACAGAAGCAACAATAATTAAAAGTTGTCTAAAAAACAAAAACAGAAGCCAGAACAAAGTTGTCTTATACTCTTTTCTCATATATTCACCAGAGTTTTGTTTCCGAGAATCTCACGACAGTAAAAAATTGCAAAATATTCCTAAATGACTTGATCAAAAACAAAGACTGCAAAACTCAGATTCTTTTTCATCATATCGGTACCAAAAATACTATAATTTATCTGGACTGCATATACACTTCTAAACTAACAGAAGTATAGACTCCACAAATACTGTATTTATCCACAAATTCTGCATTTCTTTTTGGTGCAATTACATACAGCATGCATAGTCGACCAAAGTGATGAATCAAAACACATGAGCTCATACGTATGACTGATTTTTTTGTGAGTTGGGATAGATCAGCATTATCATTATATAACATTTTGCAAAGCATGACGTAAGTATAAAGAACAAACTCACTTCCCATACCGGCTGCTAGCTTAATCGTATACAGACCTTCATTGGTTTTACCGTTGATGAAATAATCCTGAGTTCTCTTGATATAGATCGCATATAGATTTCCTATGTCATTCGTCATAAAAGAAAAGCCATGGACCAATTGATTACATGTAAAACTGAGTATATTAATAGATTCGTAAACTGTGAGAACAAGAATTTACCTTAATGTATTTTCGAAAAGTTGATGTGAGGATCCGAGAATCTTACGAGAGAAAACGAAAAGTAAAGAGAAAGATCGAAAAAGGAAATTAGGTCAAAGAGAACAAACTTTTATTGCTAAATTGTGTATTGCGAATGTATTGAATGTGTGAATGTCTGAATGTGTTACAAGATGTAGAGATCAATCCTTATTTATATTAAAACGTACTAAGTCCTAAACAGCCTAAGTTTCGATGTGGGACAAAAAGTTTTTTCCTTTTTTTTTTTCTGACGACTTTTCCATAAATCTTCGAGGAAACTTCTAGAAACTTCTAGAACCTTCCATAAGTTGGTTTCAGCCCTTGTCAATCCATCCTTACAGCTCAGCCCAATTATATCCCCCGTCAGTGGTTTTCTCCGGTTTATTTTAAGTTAACATCTCTATTGTCTTGGATAGACGAAACATCGCGATGTTTCGAGAAACTTACGAAAACATCAGTATGGTTACGAAAAGGCCATGAAGACGAAGAGAGGAGCGAAATGAGACAAAACAAAAGGTGTCAGCCAGCTCGGTCAGCCTTGGTGACAGAATGTACCGAGCTGGCTGCTTCCAGGTCCATGATGTCGTCCAGCTCGGTACCCAAGAGGAGATCTTCCAATAAGTCGTAGGATGCGTCCATCTCGGTATGCCGAAGGGTGTCGGCCAGCTCGGTATCCAGGAAGGTGGATTTTACCGAGCTGACTGACATATGTAATCCAGCTCGGTAGCCTGAGTGAAGGAAATACCGAGCTGGCTGCTCCATGCTGCCTGCTACCGAGCTGGCTGCAACACCCAACTTGTGGATGGCATAACTTTCTCGTATGAACTCCGTTTGATCTGATTATTCTTCCCGGAGCTTCATAATTGAGTTGAGAACATGTTCCAAGTGATTTCATGTGCAGAAGCCTTGTGGGTTGGAATATAAACCTCGATCATTTAACACATGTCCTTTTCAGCTCGGAACTCTCAGAAATGTCAACCAACTCGGTTTCCAGGAAGGAAAGGATAAAACCTAGATGAATGCATCATGCTTACCAGCTCAGTATCAAATAGGGAGGATGATACCGAGCTGGATGCATCATGACAGTCAGCTCGGTATGCTGGTACCGAGTTGACTGGTCCGTGCTGTCCAGATTGACGTGATGTGGTAGACTTTTGGCAAGACATGCAACCATCTCGGTATGTCAGTCAGTTTGGTATGATTCGCTGCCTAAAATACCGAGCTGGCTGTCCTCCAAGCTTGGTTGATTTCTTTTTACTCGAAAAATCTTAACTTTCGTCGGTTTATCGGAGGAATCATTCAAAGGATGAAAGTTTCGGCTAAACATGGTGATGAGATATCAGTCAGCTCGGTATCATTGGCAGGTCTTGATACCGATCTGGCTGTCCTTGTTTCGTCCAGCCGATCGTCTTTTGTTCGAAGAATTGCGAATTTATTGGTTTTCCGGAAGAATCGATCATATGACAAAGCGATTAGCCAAACGTGATGAAGAGATGTCAGTCAGCTCGGTATCACTAGCATGTCCTGATACCGAGCTGGCTGTCCTTGTTTCGTCTAGCCGATCGTCCTTTGTTTGATGAATCGCGACTTCATCGGTTTATTGGAAAACTCTCGAAAGACAGTATTTCATACTTTCTTCGCAAAGTTATCAATAAAATGGTTCAAAGTGAATTCTCTCCAAACTCATATCTAAATATGGAAACTCTTTTTCGATATTCAAATATTTTACCGTTAATTCCGGAAATATGGGTTTTGACCCCAACATTTAGCCCCCCAGCACATCAATATCGAGTATGTTCTTGACGCAGCGATTAAGAAATATAGTACAGGATTAAGGAGTTAAAATGTTTTGATCCCCATACTTCGGGAACTTTGATTCCACGACTTGAAAGTTCATACGATCTCTCTGGGTGATGGAGCGAGTTTTTCTACCGAGCTGTTCGAGATTGGTTTGAAGAGTCTCTTGAGCTGTTTGCAAGATGGAAAAGAAGACCAAGCTGTTTGCTGAGGGAAAGCTAGATGTTGTCTGTGCGTTTAAGGAATGTTGGAGCTTAAGTGTCTTGTATGCGAAGCAAGGATCGGTTTGATAATACGCTTTGGATGTTGCCTCATTAAAAACCTTTTACTCAGAAAAACCCTTTCGGAAAAAACATAGTAAAGAAAAACAGTGCAACGCGTATAAGGATTTGGAATTGTCTTTCCGAAAACTGTTCAAGTTAAGTTTTTCCAAAGAGATTATTTCATAAAACTGTTTAAGTTAAGTTTTTCATAGAAGTTTTTTCGAAAAACTATTTAAATTAATTTTTTCCATAGAGGTTCTTCCGAAAAATTGTTTAAGTTACGTTTCTCATAGAAGTTTTTCAGAAAAACTGTTTAAGTTAAGTTTTTCGTAGAAGTTTATTCCGAAAAACTGTTTAAGTTAAATTTTTCGCGGAATATTTTTTCGAAACACTGTTCATGTCCGAAATGTTTTGTAAACTTTTTCTGAAAAACAGTTCATGCTAAGTTTTTCAAAAGTTTTCGTAAAAGATGTTCCGAAAAACTGTTAAGGATAAGTTTTTCGGGAATTTTTTGCGCGAAACCAACTCGTGTACAATGAATACCAAGCTGGCTGCAAGGGATGGGTGTTCACGTGCTGAATGCTGACTTTGGCCAGCATTTTATACCGAACTGGATGGTAGGCAGCATGGTGACCGTCCAACTCGGCCAGTTTTGGCTTCTATGCTCCCATTTTTTGCTTCCTTAGGTGTTTCGGGAACATTTCTCGGAATAAAAGGAAATTATTATTTTGTTTTATTATATATATATATATATATATTTTTTAATTCTTACCAAAAAAACGGTTTACGCTAAATTTTTCGGAAGTTTTTGCATGAAACCAACCCGATCAGCCTGTGTACCAAGCTGGCTGTGAGAGTGGTATGCTCATGTGCTGAATGCTGAGTTTGGCCAGCATTTTTGTACCGAGCTGGACGGTAGGCAGCATGCAGACCGTCCAGCTCGGCCAGTTTTTGGCCTGTAAGCTCTCTCCTTTTAAAACTGTAAGTGTTTCCGGAGATTTTTTTGTAAACTTTCTCCGAAAGACTATTCAAGATAATTTTTTTGGGATTTTAATAAAGCTTTTCCTGAAAACTGTTCAAGATAAGTTTTTCCGAAATTTTTCGTACGAAACCAATTTGCCCACCAAGTCTACCGAGCTGGCTGTCAAGAAGGAACATTCATGTGCTGAATGCTGACCTGTACAAGCAGTTTGTACCGAGCTGGACGGTAGGCAGCATGCTGACCGTCCAGCTCGGCCAGTTTTGGCTTGTATGCTATCTCCTTCGAAAATCTAAGTGTTTCCGGAGATTTTTCGTAAATTTTTTTTCCGAAAGACTGTTTAGGATAAGTTTTTCGGAATTTTAATAATTTTTTTCCGGAAAACTGTTCAAGATAAGTTATTCGGAATTTTAATAAAGTGTTTCTGGAAAAATGTTCAAGATAAGTTTTTCCAAAATTTTTCGTACAAAACCAAGTTGCCCACTAAGTCTACGGAGCTGGCTGTAAGGAAGGAGCATTCATGTACTGAATGCTGACTTTAGGCAGCATTTTGTACCGAGCTGGATGGTAGGCAGCATGCTGACCGTCCAGCTCGGCTAGTTTTGTCTATAAGCTATCTCTTTTGAAGACTGTAAGTGTTTCCGGAGATTTTTCGTAAAAGTTTCTCTGAAAGACTGTTCAAGATAAGTTTTTCGGGATCTTAATAAAGTTTTTCCGGAAAACTGTTCAATATATGTTTTTCCGAAGCTTTTAATAAAGTTTTTCCGGAAAACTATTCAACATAAGTGTTTCCGAAATTTTTTGTACAAACCAACTTGCCCACCAAGTCTACCGAGCTGGCTGTAGGGAAGGAGCATTCATGTGCTGAATGCTGACTTTGGGCAGCATTTTGTACCAAGCTGGATGGTTAGCATGCTGCCTACCGTCCAGCTCGGCCAGTTTTGGCCTGTAAGCTCTCTCCTTTGAAAACTGTAGACGTTTCTGGAGATTTTTCGTAAAAGTTTCTCTGAAAGACTGTTCAAGATAAGTTTTTCGAGATTTTATTGAAGTTTTTCTGAAAACCTGTTCAAGATAAGTTTTTCCGGAAGTTTTTAATAAAGTTTTTCCAGAAAACTGTTCAAGATAAGTTTTTCTGGAAATTTTCGTACGAAACCAACTTGCCTACCAAGTCTACCGAGCTGACTGTAAGGAACGAGTATTCATATGCTGAATGCTGACCTTGGCAAGCAGATTTGTACCGAGCTGCACGGTAGACAGCATGCTGCATGTCCAGCTCGGTCACTCTTGGCTCGTAAGCTTTCTCTTTTGAAAACTGTAAGTGTTTCCGGAAAATTTTTCATAAAAGTATTTCCGAAACACTGTTCAAGGTAAATTTTCTGAATATTTTTTTTGTAAATTTTTTTTCCGAAACACCGTTCATGCTAAGTTTTTCGAAAGATTTTGTAAGAGGTTTTCTGAAAAACTGTCAAGGATAAGTTTTTCGGAAGTTTTTCGCGCGAAATCATCTTGATCACCATCACTACCAAGCTGGCTGTAAAAGAGGGACATTCATATGCTGAATGCTGATATTGGGAGGCAAATGGTACCGAGCTGGACGGTGGACAGCACGTTGTTCATCCAGCTCGGCCAACTTTTGGCATGTATACCCTCTTCTTTGATTCCTTATGTTTTCAGGAAAAACTTAGTTTTTTCAAAAAGCTTTCGTAAAAGGTTTTCCCGAAAAACTGTTAAGGATAAGTGTTTCAAGAGTTTTTCGCACGAAACCAACTCTGGCACCATGGAGGCCGAGCTGGCTATCATGGTAAGGCCTTTGTGTGCTGGTTGCCGAGTTTAGGTAGGGAGAAACGAAGATGGTGGATATCGAGCTGGATGGTACCTATTCCAAGCTGGGTATCTGTGTTATGCGGTAAAAAGAGTCAATGAAGAGTGAGAAATGCCGAGCTGGACGTCGACTGGCATGGCGATGCCGAGTTGGTTGAAGAGACAAGGCCGTGTCAAGCTGGCTGACATTCATGAGGTTTCCCGAAAATTGAATTGCATCCAGCTAGAGGCCGAAACGACAATGTTGTCTAGCAAAGTTTTGAGGCCGAGCTGGACATGAATGATCATGCTCTGATTGCTGAGTTGATTGCGTATAGATCATGTCTTGGGTCGGCAGTTTTTCAGCTTAACATATACCGAGCTGGATGCTAGCGCGTATTTTGGGCATGCCAAGCTGATGGATGTGCTTACAAGTATATGTGTGAGAATTTTGCCAAGTGTTTAGAGAGGACTGTTCTCTGTTTCCTCTTGGTGAGAACTCATTCTTTTCGAAAGAAAGTTAAGCTTTGGGCGAGCTGCCTTCCTCGGAAGAGAGTCAAGCTCATAGTTGTGAGAAAGTTTCTGAGCTGGTTAAGGCTGTTGGAAAGTTTTCTGAACCGATGAAGGTTTGTAAGGAGATTATGAAAGCTGAAGAAGAAGTAAGAATGGCCAGCCCGCCTTTGTGGGGAGGAGGCCATGTCATGAGAAGTCGTTCTTGTTTCAAGTTCTGAAGCTTTATGAAAGGATGAATCCTTTCATTTTCATTTCAGAGAGATTTCCTTTTAGAAGAGGGGTTTCGAAAGCTTTCTCCTTGAAAGAGGATTTATCGAAACTAGTTTTCAGAGAAAATCCCAACGAGCCGTTTTTCCTTGGAAAGGAGTTTAGGCAATAATGAGCTTGTATCATTCTGTTGATAGGATGTGTTTTGCTGCCTGATACAAGCTAGTAGGCTGAGCATTTATGTTCCCAGAATAGTATCGACCAGTGTGCTAAGGGGCGTTTTACTATTTTTTATTCGATTTTAAGATTTCGATCTTTTGCTGTAGGAGAGTATAGTAGTTCAAAGTTTTTACTCACTCATGTTTCCTTAGCGTTTTGAGATGCTTAGAAGTGTTGTAGAAGTTGTGATGCATTTAGCGTTGATACATTGTCAGCAGAGACTTGTCATGCTATTAGATGAGAGTATGTTTGCGTTTAGCATAAGATGTTGATGATGTTGTGCCAGCGCTGCTTAGAAGCGTTTTGGCTGGGCTTACGATAGGTTAGTATTTCGGAAACTAAGCTATGCGTTCGTCTGATTTTAGGGGCTGCACTATTTTGACCTATCTCCCCGTTTTTTGACTTTTTAAAACACTTTATAATCTCGTCTAGTGATATGCTAGATTGTGTTTCTGAGATGGTGAAGACCAGTGTGCCAAGTTAGGCGCTTACTGGGTTAGCGAGGTTGCAATGAGGATTAAGGTAGTGCGCGTCTTTACTTGCTGGCATGCCCCTCTAAAAGTCAAACCTGAGAACATTGTCCAGGATATACCTCACGGATGATAGGTTAGGATATACTTAACCCGATTTATATAACGCGCTGTTATATGTCCGTGCACGGACGTTACTGAACCTCACCTCCGTATAGAAGGTTGGTTGGATATGGTTTACGTCCATTGGAGCCAGCAATGGTTACAAGTTTGTTTAGTGAAACCGGTTTCTTATTGCGTTGGACAGGTATGTTAAGTTTATAGTTGTTGGNGTATGTTAAGTTTATAGTTGTTGGAGACCTTGTAGACGTGTTCGGAGAAACGTCAAGTCTGACAAGTTTAGTTATCGAGAACTGATCTGAGAGTTTATCATAAGTGATTGTTCTAGAGAACAAGTGATCGGAAGTCCTTTATTGCTTGGAGTTCGGAACTTTAACTTGAAGCTTAG